>RXPK01001228.1:0-100032 GCA_004143645.1 Protaetia brevitarsis | reverse complement strand
GGGCACAAAAGAAACAATAAAGTCTCAAGTTACCACGCGAAATTAAAACTTGAATCAACCACGACAGTAAATTGTGGTGAAAGAAATAGACTTACTTATACCCCCAAAAATTGAAAGTTTAATTAAAAATAAAGAACAGAATTTAATCAACACTTAATCAACAATCAAAAATTTATTACAAAAAAAAAGAAAAAAAAAGTTAAATTGACAAAATTTGCAGAAAAAAAACCGGAACAGAGGGTTCTGGCTAAATTAAAAACTGCAACGTGATTCTAAAATTCAATAGACAATGCTATTTTCCTATATCAAAGCAAAAGAATTAATTTGCCTCAGGAAGGTAATCGTAATTCTTACATTTCAACGCACGGTGCTTTCCAAGTAAAACCAACTTAAATTAACCGTGGAAACAATTACTAAGTAAATAACAAGGAATGAAAACTAAAAGCAAGCACAAAAAGCTTCTAATCACCCAACCCCAAGGTGATTAACAAATAAAACAAATCAGCAAAATTAACAAAAGGAAAAACTAACTTTAAACTAAAATATCTTCCCGAACAAAAATAATAAATGATCTTATATCTACAATGGTGCACACAATCAATATAAAACAATTATTATTAAAGCTTTTAGTTTCCTTGATGGACTCTATATTCAAAAGTTTAACAAAATGGCAGCAAACAATTAAAATACAAGTACTCACGCTCTCGTCTACCTAGGACTGCTTTCATACAATTCACCAGTCGTTTTGTAACAACAACAGCTGCGTACAACGCAACTTCCACAAAATCTATACGCCAACATAAAAGAATAAACAATGAATCAAACTATCGATAACTATATCATTTAAATGAATGATATTAATTTAAAAAACTGAACACTCAATATCTAAATTAATCAACTTAATGTAATTCTGGTAACTTGATCTTCTACAACTAAATCCACATCTGTGAAAATTTCGAAACATTGACAAAGGCTTGAACGGAGTAACATGACAAGAAAATCTCGAATTTGGAAAAACGGGGTGCTCGTCTACAGCAGTTCAATTAGGAAGTATATATAGGAAGGATTTGTTGTTCAAATGCTTCCATAAAATGGAAAAATGGTGGTAACAACAGGAGAAAGACAGGAGATCCCATAGCTGCACCGAAAACTTGTTCTGTGTTTCACCATCCTATCCAAGTTCCTAATTATGTTACCAAACATTAATTTTAGATATCCATAGTAAATATAAAGCAATTTCATAGCAAAAAATATATTCCTTTATAATAGAATGTGATATAAGGACAACGTAATATATACTCTCATATTTTTTGAAACAAACACGAGTATATTGGCCACTTAATTGTTTTGCCATTGTGTAATACAAGTTTCATCAACCTTTCATGTCTCCAATACGTAATTGAAATTCTCCATATTATCCGCCTTCATTCTAATTGACCAATTACATTTTTTATACATCTCTTAAATCGGACCCTTCACGAAAATAATGGATACCATGACGTGGTCATATTATTCGAGAATGTTGAAGAAGATTGTAAAGAGGAGAAGCACAACTTAGACTGTCATAATTAACAATGCGGAAGACATGATATAATATAAAGGCTTAATTGAAGTGTGAAGTCTCATTGTGCCGCGTATTTTCTTTTGAAGACTTGATAATTGTTTCCTTTATCGGAGGATAACAATCGCTAAATACTTGGAAAGATTATCCGTTGTAGATTGGTGCGTGATGTTTAAAATGTTTAAAATTCTTAGGTAAATATATTAAAAATAGAAAACATCTAGGCAATGATTTAGAATTACGTAAGTTCAACTAATATCTAAAAGGCGGGTCCCTTAATTTTTATCATCTATTAGAAGTAAAAAAAGCTTTCGCCATTCAAGGAAGCAATCCTTCCATTTTTAGTCTCAAAGTAATGAATTTAATTGAACCAGTCGATAGAAATAAAAATTTTATTCCTTCTTTGTTACGAACTAACAGCAATATTATTCGCTCCTATATCTTTACGAGACAATACACAATTGGCAACGATTATAAAAATTCTTCGCATTATTAAATGCGGTTAATTCTGCTACAATCAAATGTAAAAGCGGCGTAATAAAAATTGATTAGAGAGACAGCAGTGGCATCTCAATTATAAGGCACATGCAGCGACCATGGCAATTATATTTTTCTTTAAGATGCAGGTATGTTTTCTTGATTGAAATTACTGCCGTTATATTATGCTGTCTGCAACGTTTCATTATGACTGGTGATAGCTCACATATCTCAGCATTGTGCTATGTATATGTATGTGCATATTTAGTTTTTATCGGAGTCCACTTGCTTTATGAGAGTATAAAGAGTGCCTCGTTAATTTAATTAGTATAAGAACAGGTCTATCGGCCTCCACTTTGTATATTGATGTTGTGGGAATTTTGTTCGCATGTTATCAATATTTTGCCATGATCGATAATAAAATTAAAAGCAAGACTGGATAATAAACTTAATTTTAAGTTTTTTCTATTCCTAATCGATATTTTATGTAAGTATTTGGGTTTTGTAACCTTTCCCCAATTACTTTAAAACTATTTACACTATAGTACCTTTTTTTTGCTCGAAGAGATCGTGATATTTAGTATGAATCAAGTTAACATGAAAACAATGAATTTTTAACGTTGCTAAACCTCTAGAAAATTTAGATTAAATGTTGTTATTTTTTTTATGGTCACCATTTCTCAAAAATGGTTAAAGATATTTTAATTTTTCTTGGTTTTCATGAATCTCTATATTAGGCTATATTTAAGATTGGTGATTTTTTTTGTGTAACGATAATATGGATGTAATTTACTAATTTTAAAGTGGAAGTATCAATAGGGCTAAGTGCCGTTTGAGAGTTTTTGAGATATAAAAAGAATCATTTTATTACGGTTACTATTATAATTAGGCACAACAACAAAACAAAAAAATACTCAAAAACATAAAATTTTTAAAGAAAGAGCATTAAAAGGCATATTCTTTTAATAAGGCATTACTTTGTAAAAGAGGTCTTAAAACTTAAATAAAAAAATACAAAAATCATTATATTTAAGTAATTATATTTCATTTTCATCACATTTTCAACCCAAACTTTTATAACAAAACTATTAATCATGAAAACAATTAATAAATGCTGTTCTAAATGTTCCTTTGGAAAGTTGTGTTTTATGTCACATAACATATTATTGTAAGCCGAAAAACTGATGCATGTTTGAATGTTATACCAAATTAATACGAGATCCATCATAAAATCAGTAACAATTTCACCACTTAAAATTAGTACAATGTTTTATAATGTGTCGAATTCTTCATTTTTACGCATAACATCGTTTAATTTACGGAAAAATTGTCCGCTCTTGGAATAATTAAAGAAGAAGAAAGTTCGGCAATTTTTGAACACGATCTGATGTGGAGTCTCCGTAAACACTGCAGCCTCTTGGCTTTTTGTTTTAGTCCCACATTTCTTTTACCATTAAATTATACCAGCTTCCAGGAGTTCGATACATCATATATTAGTAAGTTTAGCAATCCACAATAATATGCGATCGCAAGAGCATTTGATCAATGCTTACTCTGCTGGAAAATCTCTATGTGTCTTGTATGTAAATAGAAGGGTGGTGTTACACTGCGACCTAAAAGATCTATTGTGTCCCTAAAAAATCTGTGTGAGTCCCGCTCATTTTCATTTATTTCATTGTCTTAAAACCGATATATTTCTTAAGTAGAAAATTTGACATTTATTGTACACCTTATACAATGTACAAATACTCTCGAAACGTGTAAAGGTTAAATATTATAGTAATTTACGTCTTCTAGATAATACTATTTATCTATATTCTTGCTAACATCTTCGTAGAAAATTATGTTTACGGAAGTAACGCCTTGTAACCTCTTTTTTATATTTATCATAAACTATTAAGATATTCAAGAAATCCATACAGATTAAACTTAATCCGTTAAAGTTCAAGAGCAGCTTTCTGATGCCATATGCATTGGTCAAGTTCGGAAATTCGAGGTGAATTAATTTCGTCCTTGACGGTCGTATATTCATGGATGCTATCGTAATATAAAATATATTTCTTTTATCGTTAGTTAGGTCACATTAAAAATGTGAGTAACACTCGGTTAATATTAGCATACATATGTTTCACCTTACCAAGGCATGTCAGTGCTATTAGTCAACCTAATGCATAATACGTAAAAATTGTATATATGTACATACTTAGTAAGTGGAAGAATAACTGAATGAGAATTTTAAAATGGAAACTACAATATTTATCTATAAAGAACGCCAACTAACTAATTATTATTATTATTTTAATTAGCGTTAGTTAATTAACGTATGCTTAGTGGCTTAATGATGTCCTACAATTATTGCTATTCTTTGTAAGTTTCAGATCGACAACTTAGCAAATATTTTCACGATAATAATGAGATTTTTATCTTAAATTATCATTAATTTATTCTTCCACTCATATTTCTTTTATTTTTATAACGGAGGGCCAACAGAGCAGACCAAAAAATTGTACTCGATTTAACTTCAATAATGGAGGATTTAAAAATGACGTGGTAGATACATTTGTGTTCCATGACTATCTGCTTTAACACCCTACCTAATAAATCAATGGACCACTACTCTACATGAGGGTAGATGAGCATCCATAACTATCTGCTGTCAGGCACGCAAAGCCATCCGCAGGCTGTTGCCCAGGACAGCAAGCTATTGTCTGCAGCTCTTTCGCAGTAAACTAATTCTAGGGCTATTGACTGGCCACTGCAAGCTTAATAAACACATGCACCGCATAGGATTGACTAGCAGCCTACTCTGCCGTGCATATTTACCTAGAGGACGATACGCCGGGGCACATCTTATGTGATTTTCCGGCGCTTGCCCCACTTAGAGGTTCCATCCTGGGGTATTTTTGGCTCAGTGTGGCCAGCTTTGGCGGTACCTCGCCTGCTACACTGCTCGAGTGCATTCTTCGCTTGGGTTGGCTCGAGTAGGTTGCGGGTGAGTGAGTGACGCCTAGGAAAAGTAACACAATGAGCCTTCTTAGAGTGGCCTAAGTGCGCGTAGCTAGCCACCCTTCGCAACCAACAATCCAGAATCCAGTGTGGCACAAATTACTTTCTATTCAAGCAGAACTAAACCCCAGAAGACGAAATTTCGACTCAAAATTTTTCGGAACTACACTGTAAAAAATTACAGTAATTTTGCCATGGTAAATCAGGAATATTACATGTAATAACGTTGTGAATTTACCACAATAAATATGTAAAATTTTGTTTTACATGTTTTTTCTAAGGATATTTAACATGGAAAAAGAAATTTCGGTAAAATTTATAGCTTTTCATGTAAGTTTAAGATGTAACAAAAATTCAAAAGGAAAATACAGGAAAAACATGTACAATTTGTATTTACTCTCAAAATTTAGTTAAAAGTGTAAAATTGACATTTTTTTTTGGGGTATTTAGTGCACTTTAAAAGTAATTTTACTAGTGAACTATTAATTTTGCTGTAAAAAATGAGGATTTTATTTATTTGTTTTTACTTGAATTTTCGGGTAAAATTATTAGATATCATGGAAAATACGAATTTATACGCCGCAATGTGATTGGTTATTAAATTATTTATCTGTGCGCGTAGGTAATTCTATTCGTTTGTCGAACTTGTTATTGGCTCAATGATATCATGTACGTCACAAACAATCGTAGGTTTCGCGTAAGCGTGTTCATTCTTGATCCCTGGTAGAGTCGATTCAGTATGACCTATTAGGTGCTATAAAAGAATTAGGTAAGTTGCTTGTCTCTTTATAAAGATACATATGAAAATTACTTCAGTGTTCGGGTAAATTATAGAGTTTCATATAAATATTACATACGAATTTTTACAGTACAATCTTTGAAAAACCCATCAGCATGTGAATTTACTAGATGGTAGAAATTTTACCTTATGAAGAAAATTTACCTGTAAATTGTTAGGCAACTTTGTTACCAACGATTTTACATGTAATTTTACTGCAACTTTTTTTACAATGTACTGTAGATCGCTTATTTTTATTAGCCATCAAACTAATTTCTTTCGCAAAATGTAATATATATTTTGTGCGCCTCTGCTTGAAATAGTCGCATATTTTCCTAGTAGAAAGACGATCATTGAGGTTCTCATCTCACAGTAGATGCCAGCTCCAATCCCGTTTCGGTTTTTGATCCGCCTATAAACCAAATCAATACTCCGAACCTGTCTCTGTAGTTGGATTCAGACAGGTGTTTTGTATGAATCTAAGCATCCTTCGTTGACAATGTTACTTGCGGAACCAAAAATTTACAGATAATTTGTAGAATGTAATTAAGATTTTCACAAACAACTAAAAATAAGATTTATTAAATTTGAAAAACCTAAATTGAAACTTTTATACCTAAATGTTTGAACAAATACTTCTACCAATTAGACAAAGGAGCAAGTAATTGCATTAAATGAGGTATGATGGATTGTGAGTCGCACAACAGGTAGTGAAAATCATAAATGGTTTAATTTAGTATTTGATTGGCATCTGTTGTAACTAAGATACCGTAAAATGAAACTAGTCTATTGACTGGTTGATACGTGGAATCAGGCAAGGTTTGTTCCATTGATCGATGGCGATTGTGTTCAAAATTCATCGTTCCATTTTTTATAATTACTACGGTGTTCCAAGAAGCGTGTACAGGTCTTAGAAGCGTTTCCATATACATATTTTCATAAATCGTCTATCCAGGCAGATTTATTCTAATGACCATCAAAATGTAAAATCACGATTACACCGAGTGGGTACTCTAAAGTCGACACTTACGCTGGGACGTCTCTAATTTAGATAATAAATGCAGATTAGATAATTAGCTTTGCAGCAGGTGGAACTAATGTCCGTGCATCATACCCACGTACTCTGCTTATATGTTGTGATCCCGTTTTACTATACCAACACGCCTCGTTCCATATTCATGCGTATAGTATAAGCCTATATCGCCCCGCAATAATTATAATTATGAGAATGAGTCTGCAGATCACGGTCAATCATTTGGAAAAATATTTACGATTGTTGTGTTGAGGAATAATCATGCAAATGTATATGCTTACCAGTGAGATTCGGTATGAATCGGTTTCTCTTTCTCTAATTCTAATCTGATGCTTGTGTGTAGGTACATTTATACATAGGACTTTAATAAAAACATATAGCGTGGGAATCAATTTCATTTATAAAATACAATGGTGGTTTCAATTGTTAAATTTAAAAAGGAATCTTTTTATGAATCTTACATTTTCTTTCCAGTATCGCGATATTGACAATTTGTTATTTAATTTGAAGATTGACGGGCAAAAAGGAGGATATAGCTTATAAATTCAATTAAGCAGCTTTGGACATACGAGTGATACTGAAGGCTACAAAGAAAGAGATAGGAGAAACTGAATTGACAGATGGTCACCGGTTATTTTATAGTGAAGTACCACAAATGAATAGAGCAGCAGGCATATATAATCCAACAAATTCTGGATCAAAATATTATAAATTGAAAAGATTTGTTTGAAAGAATACTACTAACAGATGAACTTTTAATTGATAAAGATAAAATTATAATAATAGCAATATATGGACCTAACGAAAACGAGAAAAGCGAAATAAAAAAAAATTATGGAATGATTTAACAATGATTTTGCCCACCGCGAGAATTTACCTCCCGAAAGTGCAAAGATTAGCATGCGTTTGCATAACTGAAGGCTATGAGAACCTGCCCAACAGCAGCTATCGAGGTAGTACTGGACCACAATATACAACCAGTAAGGACGAGCTCGCAAAATCCTTTGTTGTTTTGTAGTTTAGTGTTGTGTTTCCAATGACCTCTAAGCCCAGCTACCATCTTGTAAAGTTGTTGCCGGCAATTTTGAAACGTGTAAAGTAATTTATATTTTAAAGGAAGTAGGAAAATAGATTAGAAAAATCCACAAATTTATGTGTTTTTTATTGTGATTTTATTGCAAATATTTCTGAACAGCTCATAGTAATAAAAAACACGGTTCTAGTAAAATAGTATTTGATTCAGTGATGATTGACTGGATCTTACGCCTCTCCACATTGTGGTGGAGGGCGTGGCAAAAGGAACAACATTCAAAATGATCAAGAAAGGAACGACTAGGCATGAGCCTCAATCTCCTGACGGTGATAAAACCTGGGATGGGTCAAAAAATTCAGCTTTGTGAAAGAATTCACCACAAGAACGAGTGGGATCAAAACACCATCTTGATATTGAATAGAAATGCCATAAAATGGTACTCTGATATCTTCAAAACGGCAAAGGGAACTGGAATAGGAATACATGGGCCTAGAACCAAGTATTTCGAAAGCTTGGGGACATACTTGAGTATCTTCCAGGCAAAATACACTCTATTGAAAGATGCGTCCAGTTTAATATTCACTGAAATTAACGAAACCAGGAGGTTACCATTATGTCTGATAGGCAAGCAGCCATTAAGGCGCTGAGCTTACATGAAATCAGTTCTAAGATGGTCTGGAGATGCTTAGGGAAATTAAACGAGCTAGACAAAAGGAATAAAGTAACCTTTTTGTGTGTTCCGGGTCACACAAGACTGGATGGAAATGAAATACCATATAATCTTGCAAAAAAAGGGGATGCAATGCTATTTGTAAGGCCTGAACACTTTTGTGGGATAAGTAGCAGTAGAATACTAAAGAAATTGAAAAGAGAAATAAAGTAGAGAAAATCCAGTTATTGGGAGAATTTCCAGGAAATGAGGCAAGGTAAAGCTCTTCTGGGAACCTATAACCAAAAGTGGTTTACAGAATGCGTCAATCTTAGTAAGAACAATATTCGCGTATTAACAGGAATACTTTCAAACCATTGTAAACTGAAAAGGCATCTGAGTAAAATTGAATTAGCAAAGGAATCTGAATGTAGATTTTATGGGGAACATGGTGAAATACCCATCCAATCTTCTCTCAAATTGCATAGCAATGTGCAACCCAATGGCGTTGCACCTGGGAGCATGTAAAATCGTAGAGGGAGACTTACCTTAGCCTTGGGGCTTTCTCATATCTTACACTTTCTGGAAGGAATAAGATTAGAAGGCCAGCTGTAAAACAACAAGAATTGGGGCACAATAGATCTCTTAGGTCGCAGTGTAAAATCATCTTTTATTCATACATACATACAACAATGGTTTTAAAAGTTAATGATGGAAAAATATTGGCAGCAGCAGGATTTTAACAGCAGAGTTAGCACCAGGAAAAGCGAAATGGAAAAAGTAATAGGAAAATATGGCGGAAAAGAGCGAAATAGTAATGCAGACATTATAATATAATTATAGGTAATACATAAACTCACAAGACTTGTGTTGATTAGGAACAGAAGGTCTATAATAAATTATATTCTAGCAGAAACAACTAATAGCAGGATGATGGAAGACATAAAAGTGAAGAGAGGTGTTGAAGAAATATATAGTGGCAACAATATCTATTAGAAGGTAATTGGTTGGATATAGGGATAAAACTGAAGAAGAGATCTGTATATCCTTGATTGGAATGGTTATGCGTTTAGCAATTATAATTTGTTGTTTGTCTTATTGTGTTTTGTTTGTATTTTACTTTTGTGTTTTCAATATGACGTTTTTTTTTAAACCTGATGATGGCACTCATTCCTAACTGAAAAAATGTTGTTTTAAAAATACAATAAATTAAATAGTTTATGAATTGGAAAGGACAATCATATTAATGTTATTATCCTTGTGGTAAATGCACTGCTTCAATAACTATTTCTTGATCAATGTCTTTAGAGTGATTCAAATCAATTATATCATATCCACACTGGCACTTTGGAGAACCAATGATCTGGAGTTTATATAAATGAGATTGTTGTTAACCATGTCCTAACTTTATTCTTAATTTATCTATAAGAACCGGCAACTTTATCCTGGAAAGATAGCAGACGCATCAGGATCTGTTATAAATCGATGCGTGTCTATAAGCACATTGAGTCATTTCCTCATTGGCGCTAGTCTGCTATGCTCAATATAACACTGATTGTTTTGTGATGCTAATAATATATGTACCGCAAAGAATAAATTGGTACAAACTGCATTCATACAAGCAGATTTAACAAGTCCGCCAACAGTCTTATTTCCATCGTACGCTTATTTGCTGTGAATTGCATTAAAGGAATTTCGTGCACTGTGTAAACTTACACGTGGAAATGTAATATGCGAATTCTAAATTAACAACATAAAATGTAACAACTCACAACTCCCGTGTATTTTTGCGAAATGTGTTTGAAATATACATTTCTGGAATGTACTAAAATTACAATGAAATGTAAAATTACTTTTGATTTGGAAAATTACATAACAAGGATTTACTCAATATTTACTCAATTTGAATATTACACGGAAAAAAAATTTGCGACAAATTTTACTATAAAATCATAAAATTTTACTACAACTTGTAGTAAAATACCAGATTATTGCAACTTGTAGCATATTTTTCTAAACATTTGTAAATAAGCGTTGTATTTACATATATTACAATTTGTAACACTTACCTAAACATATGTGCAACTCAAGCTTTTACAGTATTGTAGTAAAAATTTTAACAACCAGTATTATATTTTCCTACAGCAATGTAACTATTAGATTCAATAAATGTAGTAACTGTTTATACTATACTGTAATGTACATTATTGTTAAGTGTAATAGAATCTTAAACAATTTTGTAAATACCGTAAACGTAAAATGTAGTAGTTTGTATTTATAAAATGTTTTATATTTAATTAATCTACACGATTGAGATTACGATATAATATACATATATACATTATGTATGTTATACATTAAAGTTTGTATGCTACTGAAGTAAAATTGAGTGATTTTACATTATGCCTACCTACGACTCTAGTCATGGTTTCATCGAGATCTGCGCTGGTAGAATAGCTTCAAAAATTTGAAATTCTGATACACATGTATTTAAGCAATACTTAGTCGTAGTTAACATTAAAGAAAATATGTTAATCAGCACTTTCCGTATTATCAAACTTACTACACAAAAAATATATAAAAAAAAAAAATATTCTTCAAATCCAAGCAAATAAAACAACAGTTGGTAGCACATTTATATTTATTGAAAATTTCTTTGTTTTCGTTACATAATAAATAAAAAATATAGCAGCGCCATTATATTACAGCACGTTAAATACTTTCACATTTATTTATATTAAATTACTACATTTTCTTAAAAACAACAATTATTATGAATGAAATGAAATAGGCAATTCCAAATAAAAATATTTTTAAATTGTATCAGCATTAGCTTCGTAATCATTTTATCGTAATGATGGGTTCAGTCAGCCTTTGTTAATGTTAATAGTGCACATTACGCACTTTAATTTTTTAAGATTAATACTAGTATCAAGTTAAAACTTATAAAGACTGCCTGAACCCACAATAATTGTATACAAAACAATACGAAACATGTGTAGTGAACGCTAGTAAAATGAGTTTACGTATGGTTTATAAAAAATTAACCTTAAAACTTGAGCACCTAGCTCAAGTGCCCGGACATCAAGTGCCCACCCTACCTTGAATGAATGAATAACCTTAAAACTTATTATTTTGTCACGTCTTCACACATAACCTAATACTATTTAACACGAAGTCAAAATATATACGTTTATATATTTAACAGCTTCTCAATTCTCTTAATTATCCTTTACTCTAAAATTTCAATATACATACATTTTTACTTTGTAAGTGATATATTACTAAAAATGAAAAACCTTTTTGCAAAAAAAAATGACATAACCCCTGTGTAACAACTAAAATACAATTAACGGGAATAGGAATTATTTCCTACTAAAATTAATCAGGCAAGCATTACTAATCCCTAATCCCAAACGCCAATTATCTTGTACCTCATTCTTAACCTATTAAAGAAGACGCGTATCTTTTTTTTTCGATGAAAATGGAGCGGTAAAACATATATCATATCCTATGAATCTGAATGGATTTAGTTATATTTATGTGAGATGTATGCAATATGACTGCATAAACCAAGCGATTACCAAGAGACTTGTTCAGTCAAACAAGCCGATTAATATTACTAATTCTGCTAAATTTAAAAGATGCATGCAATTGAGTAGTGATAAACAAATAGATATTAAACGTTCATACCATCAAAAAACAGAACTGGCGTTTCGTATAATTCACAATTCATCACACTTTCTTTCACGAACTCATCCGTCTTGATAAAACGTGTGCGACATGTCTTCTTACCTCAGCTACCAAACAATAATGTGCCACAACGGTAAACAGTGAACACGGAAATGATAAACAATGCGCATGTGAAGATGCATTAGTTAATATTTGGTCACAAAAAATGCACCAATAGAAACGTAGAGTGATGTGATGTCATCAGCCTTTTTACCCCCGGATGATATTGTAGTGATTTACCACATAGTTGCGTATTTTACATTTCGAGGTAAATTTACCGTGGGAATCCTAGTCGCAAAGTTGCCAACAATACCGAAGAGTTCATTAATTTCATGTGATAAATTCAAACTGTAGGTCATTGTAAGTATAACATAGGTATACCTATCCAGTTTAGTAATATATTACTGTTCCATATCCGTTGTATAAGCATCGCAGGAGCTGTCTTCACTTACAGTAGAAAATATTCTATACGGCGTTAGACCGGCGTATATTAAATTATGATCCATTAAGCTTGAACGTCTAGTTTTAAAACTATTCCGTCGATCAAATATTCATTGAAACGTTTACGACGGACGCACCAGACAACTTAATGATGTTTGTTTTAATATCCTAATGAGAAATAGCAGTTTCACGGGGCAAGCGGTAAGTTGCAACCTGCATGCCTCAGAAGGTTTATTGAAAATTACGAAATTGCGTGGAAGATGTCTTCGTTTATTCCCGGTTAATTTATTGTTGTTTTTTTTTTTGTTTTCAAGCTTTCGCGTTTGAATCCGAAACTAGTTACTGAAGCTGTAATATGCGGAAAGTGTAACCTATTCATTATACGTAGTCAACGCAATTTATATGATTACGCGCAAAATGAATGGTTTTCGGTAATTAACGGACGAAATATACGTACCCATAAGGCAATTAATATAACAGGACTTGTCAGGGAACGAAATTCAATTAAAAACGAAGTGATAGTTGTAAATTATGCAATGATGGCCTTCATTACATGTATATATAATGCATACAGTATTCGCCATAAATATAATATGGAGACCGTAAAATAAAAAAAAAATATATTATAGAAAGAAGCAGATAACTGTACTTGAAATTATCATTTTCTTAGATGCAAATAGAAATATAAAATCATTTGACGAACCATTATTTACTAGCTAACAACATATTGCCTTTTTTGCAGTAACCAAGTAATAAAATTTTGCACAAATATTCTGATATATTGCATATTATACAGAGAGAAATGAAAACAACATTCTTCTGCAGTTTTAAATATATTTTTTCTTAAAGTATCAGTACTCAAAACAACATTTAAGTTAATAGTTTTAATAATTGACTGACATAAAATCATATAATGTGTTAAATTTGTTTTTATGCTGGAAATCCTATCCGAGCATGCATGGTGTACTCGATTATGATTTACAACTTAAAAAGATGCAACATAAAAATCTAAATGATAATTTATGCCATTATGAATGAGAACTAAATACGGTGTGTCTACTTAAGCTGGACCCATATATGGAGAATTTTCTGATTAGTTCTAAGAAAAAAAGTTCTGCATGATCTAAAACTTAAAATGCAATCATCAGATATCAATTTTGCTCAATTATATGCGACATATTGTTCAAAAATTCGAATTTTGACATCAAAAATAAGAAGACGTAATTAGAATTAAAAACTCCATTCTAGTATGGAGTCGCATTCACCTATTCTGAAGAAGAAATAGGTTTTGCTATTTATCGTAAATTGATGTCTGCACATTGATGTTTAATCTAGAATGCTATTGATGATAAATTTTCTGATGAACGTCAATTGTTATATTAGCATGTAATTGTAACGATATTTATGTTGGTGAAGTTGGCAATTTTTACTTCAATAAAATTGGCTGAAAATATAATGATGATAATAAGAATTGATACAATCTAGTAACTTTTGAAACACTTACAGATACTTCAATTCAGTAGCTCATGAAATAATACACTTATCCCCAAATCACTTACCATTTTTGACATGCATATATTTATATAATTTTTTTTTCGCAAGTGTTCAAAGGGATAATATCAATTCCAAGTGTCAATTAGCATGAATGTATTACATGCTAGTATTAATCATAATGACCTTTTGCAATTTATAATGGGAAAAAATCTTTTAGTTGAGTAAAAAAAAAAATACGAACAAAGACATGCTTCAATCGCATTTTAAATTTATTCGTGTTATTAAATGTGGATCAAGATAAGGACATTTAGCAAATGTATTTTAGCCAAAGTACATTTCGGAAGAGATAAAACGTAAAACAAGCAAACCAATACCTCGTATATCGTATCTATCTTGATTCCGTGTGAATTTTGCTACCGAAGTGACCGTTTCTAAAAGTATTTAACAATTTATACAAAAAAAAATACACGCTTTATTTTCGCGTATTTATTCAAATTTATCTAGGTATAACACGATAAATGTATTGTGCAGATATACAAAGTACTATTAATCATCAGACGTGTAATCAGTACCTGAATAAATACTTGTGTGTTACATATCTGTGTCTGAAAAATTTCAATTCCACCAAACTACAAAATTCTACTTTTTATTCCATTTTAATGTCGAAATTACTACAGAAATCCCTACTTTTAATTCGAAGTCGACTCGAAGAAGTTTTAAGTAAAGCAAAAAAATAGTATATTAAAAAAAAAAACTAGTGTTACGATGTCAGCAGACGTCAGTCTGCTGTAACACAAATACAAATTTTAATGCACAAATAATTAATTACAACAGGCATTGTGTTTTTATATATTTTTTAATACACATTTAGTAATTACTTTTACTGTCATTTTCCTGCCTAGGCAGGCAAAAATGTCAATGAAGGTTGATAAACTACATTCGATATGAGAGATGTGTAATAAATTGTCATTAAGCTATTGTGCAACCTTACTAAAAATAAGATGAACTGATGGCTCCATTGCACTTATTATTGATAAATAGATATTAAGCAAGAAAGAAAATTACAGAAAAAGACTTATTTTCGGAAACGTCAAAATATTAAGGTATGTATGTTACATACATGTTGTGTGCCAACCTTTACGACAGTGTAAACTTAAGTTGCAGTTTCACGTAGTATCGGCGTCTCTGATCTTTTGTCTATCAATTTAAGGAATTACGCGATGGCGCTTTGGCGGATTTGCTTACAACTAGTAATTGGAAAGTTGGTATGAAAATAACCTATATACTGGAACAGATTGACAATTGACAGAAAATCGCACAACATCTGTCACCAATAACGTTGCTAAGAACAGAAAGAAAGACAAGAAATGACAGAATGGAACGGCTTTGTAGGTTAGGTTTTTGTTTGTAAACAAATTCAAATAGTTTTAGTTACAATTTTACCCACCTATGCGACACTGCGAAGTTCCTGGTGGGATACGTTTGAAACCGATGTCTCCGACGATGTGAAACTACTGCTTAGATGTTGTGCTGTATCTTTACTATCCTATAACTTATAATTTCTTTTCTATTTTCAATTCAAAATTAAGATTTGTCGGTCCAAAAAATAGTGTGTATCACACGGCCAGAAACTCTTTTGGGAGTATTCGTACAAACCGTACTCATACTCGTAAAACTGTATTTTCTGGCCTAGTGAAACAAATAATTTTTTATTCATATTAATAAATACATAGCAATATGTTTTTGTTTCTGTGTAAATAAATTCTAGCTGCGTATCCCAGTATTTTAATTGCGGCAAAATCGAATTAGCCTTTGCATAGAGTCTGATCCATAAATTATTGTAAATTTGCTACGTATGTGAAATAATGAATACATTTTATAACACAGGCCTGGTCTTTGTGGTTTTAATGACTAACTTTAATCAAAAACGTTCATTTTTTCCCCAAACAGTTTTGTAAATAATAGAAAGGATTAAAACGAACGAAACGCATTAAAATCATTTCTTTGATGCACAGTTGATATTAATTTAGTTGTTTCTAAATCAATTAAAAAGAAGTCAGGTCCGTATTTAAAGAAAATCTAATTTGGTGATGGCCATACGGGTACAAAACGTTCGAACATTATTTTTTTATAATAAAGTTACAATTTGTTGTTATCAGGTTATTTATTTATTTCGTTAAATATGTCAGTTCCTCTTGTATGTACGCAATTTACAGGTGTGGTTAATAAGCGTATGAAAAAAATGTGTAAATTAAAATTATATCAGATTATGCATCGAGCACGCTTTCTTTATCAGGATGCGTGACCAATTAATCTCTTCTTTTGTGGTATAGTTGATTTATTATTGTCGGCACAATAATCCAGTCCTTAGTTAGCATTCATCACGGGATAGTGCAAGTTTCAACAATAGTTACTTTCAAAATACACGAAATAAAGAATTATTGACAGGAATAGTACTTGTAAATGTATTAAAGATTGCTAATACTTACTGAGTGTGTCTATTATTCGATCCGAAATATAAGGTGAAAATGACATGTTTGGTTCGGCCTAGCAAGTTTTCGAATTTGATTAGGTGATAATGTTATGATGCTTAGAAACTCTGAGGTGTTGTATCCTTTCTTCTCTGATAAAGGGTTTTTTGTTTGTTTGGAAGTTTGGAAGTAACTTGAGATAAGTTCGTTTGCAGGAAGATTTGGTAGAATATAGTGAAGTTTTATCTTGATAAGATAGAAAAGGCAATAGTCATTAGTCAGCACTGTTCTTGATACTCTACTTTTTTAGACTGTACATTTACATTACAAATATACCAGCTACTGTTTCTAAGATACCTTTCCGGCAATTTAGAAAAAAAAAAGAGAACGCCCACAAGTTTTAAAGTAATTACATTGCATGTATATTCAGCAGGAAATAACTCTTTAATTAAAACCCCTATCATTATAATGGCACTGTCCTAATCCGAGTATATCGGCCTGAGGTGGCATTTAACTTGACGTTACCTACGTGGATCCTGACAGGCTTCTAATACCGTTGCATGTTCATACATTTAATGTTAAATTCAAGCGGTATCTTGTACGGCATTCACAATCCCCTGATAATTATGCGCAGTTAAGGACTTTGCTGGAATTGGATATAGCCAATTAATTAATAATTTCGCCTAACCGATTTGTCAGAACGTATACCCTAAGGTTACATACTGACTCCATGACTTGTGTTAAGGGAAAAAAATGAATATATAAAATTCAACTTTGAAGTGGAACAACATCATACGTAAATAACCACTTTGAAGATGATGAATGAGCGAATTAAAGTCGATTCCTTTTAAAATTGCTCCTATTTCAAAACGTTGCTCAATGTTGTATATACGATATTTTATGCTATACTTAATATCAGTTAGAAAATTAATAGTGGCTTGTACCGAATTAAATTATTCTATGTATAGATAATGACTTTATTAAGAAGCTCAGATTAGTACTGAAAGCACAAAAAAATTATGAAAATAAAACAATTCGAACAATATTCATTCATGTTGAGGTTTTGCGGTTCATTTACTTTTTTTGTCGGTTAGTGAAACGTGTTTCTAGTTTATAATTGGATAAGATGTCCTAACTATTTTTTTTAAACGTTGTAGGCTGTTGGGTTCATTATATATTTTTTTAGTTTTGTATTTTGGTGGAGCATACAGTGTATGCCCGGATGGACTGAACAAGAGGGGAAAATTTTTTATTTGGAACTTAACACAGAAATGTCATTCTTTATAAAAAATTTTGCTTGTCTCGAAACCAATTCTGAAAAAAAATCTAAATATCCTTTCTAATAATAAGTAAATCAAGTTTGTGTGTACGTGTTATTTGTCAATGTCATTACGTGTTTGTGAATCTTTATTGAGATTTACTTACTAGTACTACTAACTTTAGATTCAAGTGTTTACCTCGTTCAATATTATGGAACTGCTGTGGCTTCTTGTCACATGTGTGTTCAATTAAAAGCACAGGTGGCGCACATGACATGAAGAAAAGAAAAAGGATACACGACCAAGAAGAAGCTGCAGTAATACTGGCTCTAGATTCTATAGAAATAAATCCAAAATTATCCTTACGGAAAAGGTCTGCAGAGTTAAATCAGTTAATAAATTAATGTATTTCTGCTTTTAACCGTAATATAATTAGGAGGAATTTTTCCCAAGAAACAATTTTCTCCTCACGCAGGATTCGAACCTGCATCCCCTCGTTTGCCGGACGAGCGCTTTACCAATTAAGCTAGTAGAGGACGATGACTCGAGCGTTTTAACTGAACATTCGTTGACATTTGATCTTGAAAAAGCCGACAAGACGGCAAATATGCAAAGATTGCAAGTTTTTTACAGTATTAAAATAACAAATTAATGTATTTCCGCTTTTAACTGTAATAATTAGGGCGAATTTTTCCCAAGAAACCTGCATCCCCTCGTTTGCCGGACGAACGCTTTACCAATTAAGCTAGTAGAGGACGATGGTTCGAGGGTTTTAACTGAACATACGTCGACATTAAGTCTTGAAAAGGCCGACAAGACGGCAAATATAAAGAGATTGCAAGTTTTTTACAGTATTAAAATAACAAATTAATGTATTTCTGCTTTTAACTGTAATAATTAGGTGGAATTTTTCCTAAGAAAAATTTTTCTCTTCATGCAGGATTCGAACCTGCATCCCTCGTTTGCCGGATGAGCGCTTTACCAATTAAGCTAGTAGAGAACGATGACCTTTGTACATATTAAAAAATGGTGATAGGGCATTGCGTTTAGACTTTTGCTTATGGGTGAGAGAAAATCAGTTTGTAAATCGGAATTTCTGCAAAAAACATTCTGTTTTCGGATGAATCGACATTTACAACCAATTGGGAAAATTGCAAAGCAAAACTGTAGATTTTGGTCGAGAGAAAATCCTAACTTCGAAATTGTGCTATTACAAAAAGGTTATTAATGTGTGGTGTGGTGTTATGTTTGCAAAAAATGATCCGTCCGTAATTTTTAATGAAAATGTGGATCAACGTACTGCTGTGGTTTAGACAACCCTTTTCGCGAGTGTATTTTAAGTTGCATATTTTGCTTGTTATGGTTGGTTTCTTTGCTAAAACAGCTGTTGTTCAATTTACCGAGAATTTTTCACAATTTTAATTTTGTTTTGTATAAATTTTAGTTAAAGAGTTTATTGAATCATTTTAATTTATTTTGTGTGAAGTTTTTTAATTTAATCCATTCATTCATATGTCTATTGTTTGCTTGTGTAGATTTAATGCGGATTCTATTGAATATTGTCGTTGAGTTGATATACGTCTGCGTTGTACGATTTTGAGAGAGGGATTTTTGTAAGAAAAACAATTGTAGAGTTTTGTTAAGGACCTCCTTGTTCGACTACTGACGTGAGTAGACGTATTTTTGTATATCTTTGTTGCCATTTTGTAATTCATTTTGATATTGTAAATTTCGCTTTAATTGTCTTTTATTAGTCCATCAAGGAATTCATATTGTGATAATTGTTAATATATTGAAGTATGCACATTATAGATATAAGATCAATTATTATTTTTGTTTAGGAAGATATTTTAGTTTTTCCTCTCATTATAGTTTAAAGAGTTAATTTTATGTTTTTCAATTTTGCTGTTTCATTTTTATTTATCTATCACCTCGTTGGGTGAGTAGTAGCTTTGTTCTGGCATTTAGTTTTTTCTTCTTTGTAATTTTTTAGTAATTGTTCACGCTTAGTTTATTTTTGAATTGAAATATTTTGGATAATCTTCCTGAACAAACAAAACTTTTGCCTTTGCATAGGAAATAGCATTGTCCTGTTTTAACTTAGAGTCAAGTGCAGTTTTTATTTTAGGCCAGAACCCTTCAGTTCACGGTTTTTTTCTGCACAATCTGTAATTTAACCCGTTGTTGAAATAAATTGTTTGTTAATTAGCATCTTTGAGTTAAAAATTCTGTTCTTTTATTTTTATTTAAACCTTTCTAATTTTTCGGGTAATTAAGAGAGTCTGATTGGTTTCACTCACAATTTACTTTTCGTGGTTATATTCAAGTTTTAATTCGCGAGGGGAACTGTGAGGTTAATAGGTTTTTTGCGTTCAATTAAATCTTATCCGTTGAGTTAGCTAAATTTTATTTTTTCTTTTTCATTTAAAAATTCTTTTTGCAATTCCATTTAATTCAATCAGTACGTATTTGGAAATGCTTCATTTTTTTTTTGCTAGCAGTAAGAGATGAACATAACTTTTGAAGTGTATTTTTTCTGCAACTATACCGACTTCTTTCTAACATTTCGACATTTTCCTTAAGTTTTTATTACATTCACCCCCATTCAGTGCGGAAAATTATCAAAAAAGTGATTTTTACCAAGAAAAATGACCTACATGTTTTAGTGTGTATGTAGAGCTGACAATTGTGTAGTAGTTGGGGAATAGCACGTTGAATAAAATAAAATGTTTTTTCTTTAGCTCAACAAGTACATTTTGTGATTTTTTGAGCTGCTAAAAAGAATATTTAGATTTTTGTTTCAGAATTGGTGGTTTTGAGATAACCGAAATTTTAAGACAAACACTCTTGCGTTAAGTTCAAAATAAAAAAAAATCTCCCTTGTTAATCCATCCCGGGACATTCTGTATAAATAGTCTCCAAGATTTAAGGGCGTTTCTAACATAATTTTTATAATTGCTGCAATAAAATACATAGCTCTATTGTTTTAAAAACAAGAACTGCGATTATGCACATTATATATCCTTGCTATGAAATTACGTGGAGGAAGTAATTGCTACCTTTTGTGAAGAGAATAAATCTCATAAAAGTTTATTAATTTTTTATTAATGAGACATTTAATACGGTAAGATCGTAATCAGCAATGCCCTTTCGCCGTTTCGTTTTTAGACCTCACTTGACCGACGCGACGTGCAGAATATTAAAGTCGTGTGTATTCGGACATAATAGTATCCTGTTGCGTGCATCTTTAGATACTACAAAAAGATATGAATACCGGTAAAACATATTGGTACGGCGATGGTGCCTTGCAGATAACACCCTGCTTTACTGATCTTATCTCGTCGTGCGGGGTTTAATGACACAGTCGTGCTCTTCTACTTAGGCCAAAACATGTGTTGTAATAGCGGTTACAACAACAACACAGCATGGTGCAGAAGACGGAAGTGCATTAAACGGCGATTAATTTTGTCCATTATTCGTAACATCCTGCAACCATGTCTTAATAAGGATATATTCAAAAAAAAAATAAGCAAAAATAGTTTTTTTTTTTTTATTAAAAGCAAGTAGTGATGTATTCATTATCAAAAGAAGTTACTACTTCTCGTAGCGTACTATGTAGATTTCTAAAATAAATGAAATTTCTGTAAGCTCGAGAGTTGCTATGATTACCATTATAGATGGGTATCTTTTTTCCCATTATACAGACTCGAATTAGTGAGTGAATCAACGTACTAGAGTAGACAGGTTAGTCGAGCACTAGAATCCAGTGTGAAAACTGGAGTATTAGTATCGAGTCTGCACTGAGAAAAATATTTAATAATCATAAATAAAAATATAATTATCATAAGTAAAAAGTCAGGCTGAATAGGGGACAAAAGCACAAATTACTTAGCACTAGCAAAAAAGAGATCCTAAACACTCATACTAACAAGAAGCAATCTAAGTTACTTACGGTCTGTTTCATACCGGTAACTTATGAAGTTACTGACGATAATTGAACTGAAGTAGTTAAGCCAAAGAATATATGCAGTTGCGGTAAGTAACAGATTTGCCCATGTCAAGTAGACGTATTGCTATGAGTGAACTATTCTATAATAGCTATCACACCTTCATAATTAATACAAGCTATTTGAATTACTTGTGATAAGGAAACAGTATCATTAATGCACGTTCACTAAATACCTGATATATAAAAGGTAATGGTTTGCTACAAATATGCAATATACTTACTTTAAATTTGTTGTACAATGATGGTTAGTGCACGAAACGAGGAGGTTTAGTAAATATTTATTAAATAGCTTCTTACTGTGTACTCTGTGTGAATAACTGATAAGGTACAAAAAAGAAGCTCCACAAATCTTCGATTGTTTATGCAGCCGCAACTATAAGTACTGCGTACCGAGCAATGCGTAATTCAAAATTGTTTCCAAATAATTTTTAATTACTATTTCAGCGTGCTGTAGCTTCGATTGCATTAATAATCGAAGATTTGTGGAGCTTACATTCGCATTTAATTTGCTAAAAATGGTACATAATACTTATTACTTAAGAAAAAAAGCAGTAATGTTAGTAATAGTTTTATTTTGTATAGGACAAACGCAGTGACTACCTGATATGAATGTAATGTAATGTTTAAGCTACATAATAACAACAAAGAACAAGTAAATAACCGAATAACCTGAACAGACGTTTCAAAGTAAGCTTTAGAAGGATAACAATTACCCCAACTGATTGAATGGAATCCTTATACAACTTGCCGATACTCTTAAATGTTTAATACATTCTAATATATTGTTTATGATTATAAAGGGTGTATATCAAAAGAGGATCTACGTATTGCTGTAGATTGGCACCCCGCGGGTTATAAATTCGGTGTTATGTTATTATTAGAGATCAATCTTTGTCGATGCGTCGGGCAGATTTTCTCAGAAGTTAATATTTTATTTTTAAGTAAGATTTTGTTAATAGATTTGTTTGATGAATTTAAGTATTTTATTGTTCAGCTGTTTAAAGTAATTTCAGTCATTTGTACATATTGCCTTCGTCAGTATTGTATATATATTTTGTATATTTTATTATATTCAGGAGAATTCTCTTTGCATTTTATGCGCTGCGAGTGCACGCAGATAATTTTATATATGTACGCGATGTAGGGCCTCTCAAAAGGTAGTTCGTTGAAAGTTATCCGTAAGTACATGTTGTTTATTTTCTTTGATGCCATTTTTGGTAAATTCATTTTTATTTAAAATGTAGTTCAGTTTAATTGAATTTTGTCAGCTTTCAAGGAATTAATTATTGCTGTTGTGTTTAATTGTGCACATTTTGGTATAAGATCCGTTATTATTATTTGCTTTAGAAGAATTTTGGTTTTTTTTGTTTAAAGAGTTAAATTTTTCCGTTCCTAATTTTCATATTAGTTTTCTTTGTTAATCACCTCGTGTAAGGTGAGAAGAAGCATTGTGCTTGTAATTTAAATTCATTTGTGTAAATTTAATTTTGTTGGTTTAAAATTTTGAAACCACGTGGATTTTTTGTGCGATTTGGATTTTCTTCTAGAACAAATCTGTCTTTTGTTTGTTAAAGGATTTGCATTGTCCTTTTTAAATTGTAAATTCACGCAGGGTTTGGTTTCAACCAAGACCTTCTGTCTACGGTTTTTTTTACCCCTGTAATTTGTATTTAAATGTTTTTTTTTTTTTTGACAATAAAAATTAATGATTGTAAATATCATTCTAAATTATAGTTCTTTTATTTTTGAATCAATCATTTTAATCTTTGGGGATTTTAAAGAAAGTCAAATTTTTCAAACGCCCACAATTACTTTTCATGAAAGTTACCCTGAAATCAAATTGTCTTTTGCACCTTTTAAATTTTTATCCACTGAGCTATCTAAATTATTTTTTTTGTCATTTTCATTTTCACTTTTCATATATGCTGGTACCATCAGTTCACAGCAGTATGTTACCTCTGTAAAAATCATTTAAGTGGTGGAGTTGAAGCGCCAAGATAAAAGCAATTCTTCCATTTCTATCTTCTAGCACAGGTATAATCGAGTATTAATAAGCAAACACCTTTATTCAGCACAGGAGATTTATCCGTCCATAGCGTGTACGTGATTCAACACTAGTTATGACGGTTATGCGCAAAACACGATAGAACTACCACGGTTCCCCGAAAACACACGAGGTGCAGCAAAACTCAAATAATCATAGTTGTGGCAAGTTGCTACTTATTTATGAAAATACATGAGTTTAATAACAATTAGTATTATTGTTCTTGTACTAGGTATATGCTGTAGTTAGATACAGTACCAATAGTCACAAGTAATATGTTATTTACAACATATCAAACAGTTTGATTACGATTATTACACAAGAATTTGTCAGGTACTCTGTATAATAGCCGATAATAAGAGCACTATTTACAGTAAGAACTTGCATTTAGGAAACTGCGTTTAGTTGCAGGTATTAATTGAAGAGAATAGTTGCAAGTAAAACTTTGTCTATTGTAAATGATTTTTTATCAAGCAAACACTTTACTTAATCCATTTTTCTCAGTGTGGGAACTCGAGTACTGAGACATAGTCTGGGAACTCGAGTAGTAGAAAAGACTCTGGGAACTAGAATACTGAAACGAGTCTACATACTCGAGTATGGACTCCATTCTTTTGCCAACTAAGTACGAATTACTCAATTCTGAAAATCACTGACTCGTCGCATCACTATGCTAATTACTCACCATTTTTGGAGAAGAATGGGAAAATAAAAGCGATGTTTATTAGTCTGAAGGTTTGTTTATTGGTTTCGGAAACTGCAATACATAAATCTTGAGGATGCGCTTATTTACATTGTGCCCCTAGCAATGTTTATGAATGTATTTCGCAATAGATTTCATATAAAACTTACGAAGTGAATTTAAAAGTTTGAATAAAAAAATTCATTACTTATCGTTCAACAATTTGTTATTTCAATATTAGTAATTTGCACTTCAGCATAATTAAATAAATATTTATATTAGTAGATCTTATTTATATTCTATATTAATTAATTATTATTGTGAAAGAGATAACCAGCGATTAGGTAAGACAAGAAACGTCACTTGCTGCCGGCACCTTTGATACTTTGTCTTCAAAAAAAATGGCCCTTAGCGGTGATGCACTTTTTCAACATCAGATGCCTCAGCTGTCTTCTTTCATCATCTCATACCAATCATAAAGAGTGTGTATCCGAGAAGGAAGTAGAATCTCGAGTCAAAATGGCCGCTATTCATTATCTGCTATCAATTGCTATGTTTTAAACATACTGCTGTGGATTGGCACCCCGGGGGTTATAAATTCTGTGTTATGTTATTATTAGAGATCAATCTTTATCGATGCGTCGGGCAAATTCTCTCAGAAGTTAATATTTTATTTTTAAGTAAGATTTTGTTAATAGATTTGTTTGATGAATTTAAGTATTTAATTGTTCAGTTGTTTAAATTTATTTCATTCATTTGTACTTATTGCCTTCGTCAGTATTGTATATTTTGTAATATTCAAGGGAATTCTCTTTGCATTTTATGCGCTGTTTAGCCACGCATCTATTTTGTCATATGTACGCGATGTAGGGCCTCTTAAAGGTAGTTCTTTGAAAGTTACCGTAAGTACATGTGTTTAATCTCTTTGATGCCATTTTTGGTAAATTCATTTTTATTTATTATGTAGTTCGTTTTATTTGAAATTTATCAGCTTTCAAGGAACTCTTTCATTAAATAATTGCTGTTGTATTTTGTTGTGTACACATATCGAATGTAAGATCAGTTATTGTAATTTGTTTTAGAAGATGTCGTTGTTTTAGTTTAAAGAGTTTAATTTTCCGTTTCTTAGTTTTCAATTTAGTTTTGAGTAATTAATCACCTCGGATTAGGTGAAAAGAAGCTTTGTGCTTGTGTTTAAATTTCAATTATTTTAATACATTTGTTTGTCCACGTTTAAGTTAATTTTTTGTGTTTGAATTTTGAGACCACGTGGATTTTTTGTGCGATTTGGATTTTCTTCTAGAACAAATCTGTCTTTAGTTTGTTGAAGGACTTGCTTGGTCCTTGTTAATTGTAGATCCCTGCAGTTTTTTATTTCATCCAGGACCTTAAGTCCATGGTTTATTTTTTTACTGCAATTTGTAACAAATGTTCTTTTTTCTTTTTTTTTATAAAAATAAAATTTAATGATTGTAAACGTCATTCTAAATTTCTATTCTTTTATTTTGAATCAACCATTTCAATCTTTGGGAATTTTAAAGAAAGTAAATTTTTCAAACGCCCACATTTTACTTTTCATGATAGGTTTTATTGTGAGGGTAACCCTGAAGTTACTAATTAACTACCTTTTGCGCCCTTTTAAATTTTTATCCCCTGAGCTAGTTGATTTAATTTTTTTTTAATTTCACTTTTCATATATGCTGGTACCTTCAGTATACAGCAATACGTAAATACCTATTGTGTGGAATTTGAATGGTTATAAAGAAATGATTATGACTATTACTGAATAATAATACAATAAAAAATACAGAAAATAACAATCAGTTGAATTAAAAACACGATAGAATTACTCCAAAGATAATAGGATAGGTTATTCCTAAACACGCAAGCCTCTGGTCTTGGTAAGTTCCGTTATAGCAGTTTGCTGCTGCACCTATGCCAGAGATGCATAAGCGATCATGGATCTCACCACCGTGATGTATGCCCAATACAACATATTACGTCTTAACCTTCATGCTTTTCCATGAGCTTTTCCAGTGGTGTTACATAAAATCAATTTAACTGTTGGTTGAACGTACTTCATGCATTTAGTGTCGTTTGATGGTTTATCGTGGGTAACTCGATTTTAACAGATGCTTTTTATAAGCAGTAATTTCCTGATTCTTACAATCTTGGGAAAAAAATTACTGTTTTTTCTTCTTTTGTTCGCAATATCATAATTAATTTTCTATTGGTTTTTTTTCAAAATCGGCTTCACCAGTATTTTGATAATCTACTGTCGAACGCCCGTGCTAAATTTAAAAACATTTAAATGATCGTAGTGTCAGATTGATGTTTCTTAAATGAGAAAAAACACGACTTTGAGAAGCATAGAAACATTGGCAAATCGTTTTCTCAATGTTAGCAATAACATATATATTAATAATATTAAATTGTTGTAAGTAAGTTGCTATAAGTATTTTGCAGGATGATAGCAAAATTAGCAAAAGCATTTTTATCGCCAAGTTTGTTTTATATATGTCATAGCATTTATGTTCCCGCTGCATGATCGTATTGACACGTTTTCACAGTACCAAGAATTTGATTGTATATATAGCACACACGTATATGCAATTATAATTAATATGCCCAGTATAATGGTTTGATCTAAATTTAAACCGCGCAGTGTCATTGACAGTTGCTCGAATTTCTCTACATCCCGATTGGTCCGCGCTTGTGGACGAATTTCATAATACCTGCACACCAATCAAGATATGAAATTGTCCGATATAATCGTAAATTAAGATTAATGGTTACAATAAAATCTTTACATCGACTACACTCAGCTATACCTACACGATACGGTTTATACGTGTTCGGATTGGATTATATTATTCTTGCGCCTTTTTCTGTCATGCATTGCTTACCAATAAGAAAAGAAATAGATCGAGGGATATGCATTACCTTGGTAAATGCCCGTATCAAATGCGATCACACCATATTAGTAAGAGCGGTATTAATGGAATAAAACTTAAATTTACGATCTTTGTAATTTACCCGATGAAAGATTTGAATTTGGAAAACTCGGTTTTAAGACGTCATTGCTTGTATAATACACAAATTGTGAATGACCTAACTTTGGTGCTGTCCTTTGAAGCAAGAAATCAAACAATTCTTTAATCATTTACTTATAAAACTTAGAAAGTAATAGAATATTCCAAAAAATCGTGCGTAATGATGAAATATAAACTAAAATTTTTTTTTTAACTTTTAATGTATCGCTATTATTTCTATTTTATTTTCGCCGTAACTGCGCCATCCAATACCAATATTTGATATTTAGAGCGAGTCATTTCACATTTTTGCACTCTTTTGTGAAAATGTACTCCATTTTCTAGGAATCAGCAATCAGATGCTTGCAATCTTACACTTGGATGTGAATTCTTTGGAATTGTTTTAATTCTATCTCAGAAACTAAGGAAGATAACTAGGTGGAACAAGCTGCTGTTAATTAGATTGTTTTCGAATTAAAGATGTATATGTATATTATGATGGATCTATAAACGAAGATAGATTTTTTTTTATTTATGTGAACATTTTGCGCCCGAATGAGATATTTCGAGCACTCGATATAAATGTTATTTCCATATGTAATTTTTAATGTTTTTCTTAGCACACCTTTGCCTATTTTGTAGAAGTTGATGGCATTAATCCTAAAAATAAGC
This sequence comes from Protaetia brevitarsis, assembly GCA_004143645.1. Lineage (NCBI taxonomy): Eukaryota > Metazoa > Arthropoda > Insecta > Coleoptera > Scarabaeidae > Protaetia > Protaetia brevitarsis. The sequence goes on along the minus strand of RXPK01001228.1, from coordinate 71,659 downwards.
GATATCAATTTGTTGTTGCCTTATATCATGGGTTAATATCCAATAATAAGTGTACGTTATCAATAACCCAACAACATTTACTGATAAATAGGATTATAAATACTTACAATTAGATTTAGATAGCTTTAAGAAGTAATATAGAGATTGTTCCCTGAGAAAAAAAAATTAGTGAGTTAAAATGAGCCGTTCCTGCATATTTTAAGCAATTTTATGTAAAAAAAGTACTAATATTTGAGACACTATCAACGACCTCTTATATTAATCAATGTAGAATTTTACGCTATAATCAATGTTGTAATAAAAAATCCAGTTGAAAAAAAAAAGTTTTATTAGGTTAAAAGTATCTATAAGAGATATGAGTTTCTGAGAGCTATAATCATTAACTTAACATAACTTTTGTATTTTCCTCAGTAAAACATCGAATTTTTTGATATTTGTTTCTTGGTTTTTTTAATCTTTTACGTAATATTAAAATAGAAATGTGTAACAGCACTTCACTTTATTTTTAAAGCTTTTCCAGATACATTTGTAAAGATGTGGAATTGTGAAATTGTAAAAATGAAATTAAAACAATTTTTTGTTTAATAAATAACAAAATGTTCCGTTTTAAATACTTTTCTTTAATACATCCTTTTGTTTTATATAAAGATTCCGTTGTAGTATAACCTGCTGATTTTGATTTTTTAGTTAAATATGAAAAAACATTATTAAAATTTTTAATTAAACGGGTTTTTAAGAAATATTGTTGCATTTAGTTATAAAATGTAGTTACATAGTTTGGCAAAATATTATATGTTGCTTTATCATTAACTGAACTTTTATGTTAATAAATAAATGTAAATGTAAATGTCAATACCATGCACAGTTTATTATCTGAAATTATATCAAAACATATAAAGAGTATAAAACTCTTACCCAAGGTGAGTATACTTATTTGAAATGTTTAAGCCAAATCTCAATTACTATACAGTATATTTTGGATTCTTAAATTCTGAAAACAACTTTCAATCAATCTGCCGCTAGCATAACACAAAAACCACCAAGCATGTCTACCAACCTATACATATTAAAATTTAAATTTCAACTGTCATTTACAAATATGAAGAGTAACCTCAAAGTTTTCGAAATGTAAATCAGACAAAATACCTCGAACATCAGCTTGCATACACCCCAAAATACTTCAGAATGGAGTTTCCTCGCGGTGACAAACCAAAGATGTTACAGAAAAGGTTCCACAACAGGAGCACAACGCAGCTATCAGGAAATCCAGACAAAAATCTACTTCAAAGCATCGAAAGTGTATCATTGTGCTCAAGACAGCAGAGACATGTACGAACTCACAAAAGAAAGAGTACTAAGGTATATTAATACAGCAAATTTCTTCTGATGTTGAAAAATCTTGACGTTTCTTTTATATATTTTTTAGGCCGATGGTAGATACATCGATTTACAAAAAATATTTTCTTCAATTTCGGAGTTATAAATATGATTTAATTGATTTGACTTGACGAAAAATAAAACAGTTTTCAAAGAAGGTTTTTATCAACAACCATCTCGTCTCCATGGACATCAACTCATTTATTAAAAATGTGAACTACATTGACTCTCCACCCCTCTGAAGTTGTGTCGAAACCTAGGAAACTCTAAATTAAAATCATACAGTTACCAGACGATAAATTTGTACATCTAATTACTAATATATATTGGATTTACAAATAGGTACATACAATAATAATTACATCTACTATGGCTGGTGATTCATCCTACCTATGTATCACTACAATATACAGGGTGTCCCACCGAACTGGGTCATTAGATTTTTTTGAACTTCTAGCAGGATTTAACTTTGAAACTTGCAGTGTAGTCATGGCCCACTGTGGTCTATTTAAGGAAAATATTTTCAACTTTATAGCACTTTCGATATACAGGGTGTTGATATCAGCTTTCTTATTTTAAATGGAATGGTACAATTTTTATCGGTACAATGAATGTATCGAGTCATTTGCAATTGGTTTACATGAGGGTTCCTTATCCCTGAACTTAACTGTTTTCGAGATATTTGCAATTTTGTTGATTTTTTGACGTTTGTACTGTTTTAAGTGAAATTAAATAGCTGATGAGGTATCAGATATTTAGTGGTTCTACTAATGTCGATGTAAGTACAAAGACGTAAGTAGAAATTGTTGTGGCAATAATGACCAAATAACATACAAGGTGTTCGAAAACGCATCTCAAATGTGGATACCTTTAAACCAACAAAACTTTTTTATTTCAAATGGAACATGGCATTTTTTTACTACAGCATTGAATGCAGCACAAAATTCTACATTGATTGACATTCGGGTTTGGTATACCTATTTTTGATAGTTTTTGAGATATTAGCATTTATTGCCTAAAATATGACTAGTTTACAAGTTTCGAGTAAATAAAATATTTTTTTCCTAAAAACACTCTGTATATTATTTTTTAGATAGATGCGTTATCTTTTTTTTGTATTGTTTGGTTTCTATAGCTGAGATATTTATCATTGGAAGTTTTCTAATTATTAGCAATTTTTATGTAATTGTAATTATAAAATATTAATATGTCATAATTATTATGCGACAATAAATTACATGTTAATATCTTTACCTGCTTATTAAATACATCGAAAATAAGTCAAATTAAAAAAGAAACTAAGAAACTATTATTCTAAAAGAACATTCATATTGGACTTTTTCGAATACTGTTAATAGTTTGTTTCTGATTTGTTAGCTGTCTGTATCGCTTAATACCTAGTTTAATACAAAAAGCCAAGAGGCTACATTGTTTTCGGAGACTCCATGTCAGACGGCTCCCCTACAAAGAAAATACCTGGTCTAGTAAGTGAACAATATTTTATTTTTTTGAGGTTTTTATTCATTGCAAATAAGTGTAGGTATCTAATCATTGTTACATACTTCATGAATGTAGAATAAGTCTAAAATGTTATTTGTATATGTAACTTACAATGTTTTTCTTATTTCTTTCGATTTATAATATTTTACTTGTTGGAAGAAAATGTGTGAAGGAGTTGACAGCATTAGGACTTTCTATAAAAGATATGACTTGTGAATACTGCATAGGTTTATCCTTGCGCAATTTGGTAAATTACCGACAATGGATATCACTTGTTTATTAGCATATCTCATGGCCTACTAACATCTAATAATTAATGTACGTTCTCTATGACTAAAAAAACATTACTATTAGTAAGAAACTAGTGAACATTAGATATCTGAAACATAAATATTTAGATTTAGGTTAGGCAAATAATGTACAGAGTGTTTTGTAGGAAAAAAACTCATTTTATTTGTTTGAAACTTGGAATTTAGGCATGTTTTTAGCAATTTTTTGCAAGAAATGCTAATACTTCAAAAACTATTAAGAATAGGTATACCAAACCCTAATATCAATCGATATAGAATTTTGCGGTGCATTCAATGCTGTAGTAAAAAATACCATGTTCCAATTGAAAGAAAAAAGTTTTGTTAGCTTAAAGGTATCCACATTGGAGGCGCGTTTTTGAACACCCTGTATGTGATTCAGTGATTATTGCTGTAACACCTTATAGCTACGTCCTTGTATTTACATAGACTTTAGTAGAACCACCAAATATCTGCTATCTCATGAAATATTTGATTTTATTTGAAAGAGTGCAAATGTCAAAAAATCAACGAAAATGAAAATATCTCAAAAACGGTCGTGTTTAGGGATAGACAACCTTCATATAAACTAGTTGTAGATGACTCGCCAAATTCATTAGACCGATAAAATTATACCATTCCATTTAAAATAAGAAGGTTGACATCAATACCCTGTATATCGAAAGTGTTATAAAATTGAAAATATTTTCCTTAAATAGACCACAGTGGGCTATGACTACACTGCAGGTTTCATTACATTAGTAGAACCACTAAATATCTGATACCTCATCAGCTATTTAATTTCACTGAAAACAGTGCAAACGTCAAAAAATCAACAAAATATCTCGAAAACAGTTAAGTTCAGGGATAGGAAACCCTCATGTAAACTAATTGCAAATGACTCGATACATTCATTGTATCGATAAAAATTGTACCATTCCATTTAAAATAAGAAAGTTGATATCAACACCCTGTATATCGAAAGTGTTATAAAGTTGATAATATTTTCCTTAAATAGATCACAGTAGCCCATGTCTACACTGCAAGTTTCAAAATCAAATTTCTACTAGAAGTTCGGAAAAATCTAATGTCCCATTTCGGTGGAACACCCTGTATATGTATATAAAAAATATCAACTTATATGTGGTTTGCAAAAACGATAATGAAAATACCTGTAAGGAAAATTTAGTCATACGGTAACATTCCCACCCCATTACAATAAGTGAGTGGTGATAGTTCTTAGAGAGCGTGCATTACTTCTACTTGCCTCAACAGTCTTTCGTGAAGAACAAGTGTGAAACATACCTTTTGATGGTTTCATTTTTACGCACGTTTGCTTTACCACTTCGTTTGAGATAACAGAATAATTGTATCAAAACCTTAATGAATTTATATACATATGAAAGTGATACATAATTACGTGTAATAATATTCGTTACCGAACTTTTTTAAAGCCTTTCAAAAATCAAAACAGGCGTGTTTGTTTTACTGGATATTATTAACGTTGAACTTTCTAACGTTTTCCTCCGGCGATTTAAAAGGACAATTTCATTCACATAACCTTAAATGAATCAAGTTTTTTAAAAAAAAATGTCCGGTGCCATTGCGCAGTTTGAAACTAATTCAGCGAACGGCAATGTGACGAATGCACATCCGAAAAAACTGTTGAAACCGCAAAATAACGCCACCAACGGAGATGTCCACGGCCAGCTCTACCAGAATAAACACGCCGAAAACAATGCGTCGTCTTCACCGGTCGGAGAGAATATTACAGACGAATGCGATTCTAAATTGTCTACTGCCGGCGATGATGATGCGACCGTTGATGTTCTTGAGATGAGCCCGACGACGCAATCGGAAGTTGTGAAACAGGCTCCAAACGTAAAGGCCGTAGATACGGCGAAGAATGGTGCTCTAGCCGATCGACGAAAATCACTACAGAAGATGTCAACAATGGAACAGGAGAGTTTATTGGAGAAGGAACACTTGTTACAAATAAAATCGTGTGCTACAATTATCCGCAGTGACGTTAAATACACGAAGGATTCTTTTCGAAGGCTGTTCTTGTCAGAGGTCAGTAATAGCTTTTATTAATCTGTCGAAGAGAATTATTTATTGATTGGTAACAAAATAAATTTATTATATACAAATAAGTATGTAAGCAGTTATTTATTTATAATCGTCAATGTTTATTCAACAATCTTCCAGAATAAAACTTGTTTTCCCGACCTTAAATATTTAGCCTTTTCCGAACAAGATAGTTTATTATATCTTTAGCAGAAATATTTATGCCTACAGGCGAGTTCATGCCACTTTATTTATGGTAATACGAAATTCTGACAGCGACCACTATTATTATATCGTATATACACATAGCTAATTTTCATGAAAGAAAATCAACCCATACTATTTTAAAATATTTGAAGAAAAGAAAAAGAAAATCCAGTTTGTATAGTCTTTTAAAACCAGTATTATCAATAATTACTATTTAATTATTCTGTTATTGTCATTACTTAACAAACTAGATATAAACATGAGATTTTCTGTGGAATATTTAATGTTAAAATTGCTTCAAATACAAATTAAATAACTCTAGAATAGAAATCGTAATTGTCTTTCATAACTATATACGGGGTGACCCATAACGATTTAGACACTAAATATCTTGGCAACGAATTGTATCACAAAATTTTAATTTGGTGGGTACCCACTTGCCAAATAACATGACTATAACGTCGTCTAAATGTTATCTTGTAACGCGAAATGTTACAAAAATATATACAATGTACTATATGCAGTAACATTTCTACGACTGTTTAATGTCCGCCTAAGCGATGTTATGAAATAATATTTCCCAGTAATGTTAATACGAGGTCTTCGAGTAACATTACTTTAACATGACGATTAATGTTAAAAGAAAGAGCTGTACTTAAAAGTACAGCTCTTTCGTAACATTTCTCATATGTTAAAGAGAAATATTGACACAGTGTGGCAATTAAATGTTTCTATAAATATATCTACACTAATATTTCTATTAGGATCTTTTATTTACTCCAAAAGTTCCTGCTGCGTTATACAAGAAACATGCTGTTGAGGTTTATCGAGAGGTTATATTAATTAATATAAAACGGAATCTCGATCAGTCTTATTGAATTTCATTGTTAATATTATAATTTCACGTTACACTCGATAGATCGGGCCCCTCTGTTTATACGAATTTATCTTCACTTACTAAAATTACAATATTAACATTAAACATTAATGCCAGAAAAATATAATGGATAAGACATTTTTATAATATAAGTCTTTTTTTGTAGTTATTTTTGCAGATACATTAAAATGGTCATTATATATCATATAGTTCTATGTAAAAACTAAATAGTAATACTATGAATAATATTATAAATAGCTATTTAACTAAACGAAATACATTAATAAATACTTTAAAAAGTAAAATGCTGCTTACAGAAGACAATAAAGGCAGTTATTGATTAAAAAAAAATACATTAAATTCAATTTTAATAAACTTCAGTATTGGAAACAGATTATGGGGCACATAAATTAACATGAATAGAATCTAAACAAAAACTCACAACACATAAGAAAAACGCCCCGAATGCATTTTATACCTTTGAACATTTTGCTGTTTTTCTATAAAATCTTTGTTTTGCATAAGGAAACCATTCCATGACAGTTATTGCGTATTCTACATCTGTGAGTACAATATTTCTTCTAATTCTCTCTGAAATTAAAAAAAAAAGACACCGTCAAAAATAGAGATCAGAAAAGCTATTTTATTTATATGAAAATTGAGGTTAAGCTACATATTTTATATATAACACTGTTTATAATTATTGTAAACGTTGTATTTGATCAAGAATTACTATGAATTCTAAGAATGACATTACGTGACATTGCTCATCCTTATAACACAACAGGTAGGTTTTACTATAACATATATAGGTTATGATATACATAATACATATCTGTCTTAAAGATCTTCGATGAATTTGAAAGGATCGACATACCTACTTTAGCATTATAAATAAAACTTACCTGATAATGTTGATTCATTATTGACGGGAATTTTTTTCTCATCAAAACAATTGCGACGCACAATCCCAAGGTGGTCCTATCCACGCCCTGTCACGATTACCGTATATTGTGAAAGAGGGGGTTCACAGGTTCACGCCAACTCGTGTATGCGCGGTACGGAAAAACTTGTGATGGCAAGCGATACTAACTTTTACAAGTGCGCAGTGCGCAACCACAACCCCATTAACATGATTATTATAGGCTACAAAAAATGTTAAAAAATTTCATCACCATTATTTACTTTATAGAGAAAATTTGCTCCATTAGTTTTGTGTTTTCAAAATTCTAAATTTGCAGAAATATACGTACCTATTTTACACTTTATCAAAATGTAAATATGTTAATGTTACAAGCGCAAATGTTGTAACATTTCTTGTAATGATTCACCTTGTAAATATGGCAATGTTACAACTAAATATTACCTCAACATTTCTGACAATAAAGTCTTTGTTTTTGCAACATTGTTTTAAAATATTTTTTCCTGATTACGTTGAAATGTTACTGTAATGACTGCAATATTTCTATCATTATTTAATGTTGCTGCAAAATTTCAGTAACATGTTTTTGTTTAACATCGCTGTCTAGTAAATAATGTAATATTACTGGGATATCTGCAACATTGCTTGCCAAGTGGGTAACTTTCAAAACTTTTAGTTTTAGGTCACGTGACATAATTTAAAAAAAATTAAATTGAACACCCTGTATATGTTTATAGTTTTAGATTTCTCTCGATAAACTAGTTAAATCGATGTATCAATCTTACTATCTACAATAATAACCTGTATTAGCGAATAAAGTTGGCATTTTATAATCACTTCAGAAGTATGTGATACATTGACAATAAACAAATTCTAACAGTGAACAGTAACAAGCAATTAAAGTTTTAAGAGAACTGTTCAAATTGATTTCCACCTTCATAAACGCAGTTTTCAAATCTGGACAATAGATTGCTATTACATGCTGCCTTAATCATTTCTGGGGTTACAATTCGACATGCCTCTTGTATTTTATTTTTTAAGTCTTCTAAATTGCTGTTGTGCAAGTTTTTCATCCAAGTCCGGTAATTCGTATCGTCGATGTTCAAGATGCTACACTGAGAGAAATATACTTTTTATTCAAAAGGAATTGCATTAAACCAAAAGTTGTTGCGTTTTCTATATGGCCAACATGATTTGATGTAACCTTCAAAAGAAATATAACTGTAAACCTACGCGTTTCTTCGAAAATAATATTTTTTTTTATACAAGCAGTTCATTCTTTTAAGTGAAACATATTGATAGTGGTATATGATATAGAGAGAAATCTGCCATATGAAAATAATATTATATTGTTTCAAATAAACCTTTTAAATTATTCGTTTATACAGGAATATTTTTTAATATAATTTCAATTAAGTAATATTTTAGTATCCAAATGCGTTAACAAAAAACGTATTTTTTCCGTGGGTCCAGTTTTAGACGTTGAAATACTATATACTTCTGCAAAGAGCGTTGACTTATAAGTAATGCAAGATTAACTGAAAAGATTCCAATTGTCGCTAAAATTCCTTTATCTTGCAAGAAAATATTTATCTTTGTTTACTATAGTTTGCGTATCTGAGATTTATGCACGTGGGAACATGCATAAAACTAAAATACCTTCGCGTAAAAAAAGCACTCAGATTGAATGCAGGCGCTTGCATTTTTCACTAAAAGCCACAAGTTTTCAATCAATGTATTCATGCGTGTCCACGCAAATAAACTAAAACGCCGAGTTTTTTATTTAAAGTAAAATGAATATTAATAATAGCAATACAATATGTGAATGTGTATTGTTTTAACTTAAACAGACGTTATACAGATATTATAAAATATTAATCAAAACTAAGGTGCATTCCATTTACTTAAATTAGGGCTACTTTTCGTCCAAAAGCATATACTTAAGAACAAAATAGTTTTCCGTCAAAACAGCACGCTACTTTCAAATAATGTAAACACTTTTCTGCGAAAAGGTATCCTTTTCGTTTAACAATATAAAAACCAAAAGTTATAGAACTTTTCATTTAATGGAATCTCTTTTCTCAGTGTACTATCACTTGACCGATTGAAATCAAATCGTCATGAGTGTCGTTGTCATGACGATTTGTTCATATCATGTAGCTGGTCTTGACTCCCGCAATCGCCCCCAGTTTGGGAGGAAAGGGGGCAACTCTGGTTCGTAAGTTTTGGTAATGAGAACTGTGGTAATCACCAAGATTTTCATTTGATGCAACAAAAAGAATAGCATTGAGTTTAATTACATTTTAAGGTTAGATTGATAATTGTGTTTATTTAGAAATACATACACCAAAAAAATGTTGCTTTAAATGAAAAACATATTGAGAATGAATGAAATAATTGTTTAATTTTACAATAAATTTTTGCTTGATTTAAGTAAAATATTAGTAACACCAAATAATTACTGTTTCTCATAAAAAAAAATATTTTATGTTGCCAACACACCTGTGATGTTACACAAAATCAATTTAACTGTTGGATCAACAAATTTCATGCATTGAGTGAGCAGTTAATTGTATTTGTATTAACACAAATCGGTGTTTACTTCAACCAACAAAAATACTTAATCTTTATTAGTCTAAAATTGTTAAATTTACCATTTTTCTGTTGAATCAATCATGCACTTTTCTCAGTATACGTGGCTATCATTTTCTTTAAAAAAATTTAGTTTTTCTAAGCTCGGGTGCCATGTATTGTAGATACTGCATCCTTTATATGAAAATGTTGTAAATTACTACCCAAGCCAAGTGGAATTTCAGAGCCTTTTTCTAATCCACTAGACTTCTCTCAAACGTTACACTTGCTATTCTTTTCTAATTCTAATATACCTAAAAGAGCAAGCATTAGTACTTACTAGTACACACAGACATGCATATATGTAAGTAAACTCAACTGCGTCTTCAACAATGTACAAAACGTCATAATACCGCGTGTTCATTAAACACCGATCGGAAATCAACTCGCTATAAATTCTTTCCAGTTTTTCTAACAGCCATCCTTTATTTGGAAAGGTTAAAAAACCTATTAAAGCAACGAGCAGACGAGCACAAGTGGCAACGGTTTAATCGCCGACAACTTTTACAAATATGACGTACGGAGGTAGCCATTGCTTCCTATAATTGCGGAAATTCTTATGAAATTATAGGGGCTTTCAAAAACAGTCTCGAAATCGAATAATGAACGGCTTCCTCTCGAAGTTGTCATTCAAAACTGAAGTGCGTATACCTGTAATTGAGATTATAATTAGATACGTGGTAATTATATTTTAAACTGTAATTAATTAAACAAGTGATAAGTTTTATAGTTTATGTAGGTTGTAAAATGTTAGAGGTTAGGATAAGAAAACTTTCATTTTTATTACCTCATTAGATGCACATTTTTATTAGAAACCTATTTAAATTAAAATTCAGGATGCATGCTCTTCTGGGATCTAACTTTTAATCACATTATCATTATTGAAGCAGTGTAATTTATTAAAATAGTCAGCTTTGTATTCTATTTCTGAATGAAATAAATATCTATTTCCTTTTAAATTTGTTTTTGCAGAATCACATTTCGCAAAAGAATGTTTTCCCCAAGTAAATACTTTACTCTTTCTCTCTTATCTAAGGTACCTAATAAAATTTGTTTCACATACATTGCATAAGCGCGGAACTAAACATTTGTTTATTTAAGTATTTATTCGTATTTGTCTTTATGAGTTTTAAATGTACCCTTTTGAATCAAATCCTCCTCCTATTTCTTTCACCGTATTCATTTTATAATTTTAAAATATATTTTTATTATCTATCATCTGAAGTAATATAAACTTACATTAGTTATTTCTATTTTTTTATTTTTTTCCACCTTAGCGGTTTGTCAAAACGTTTAATTTTATTACTTAACTAACATTTAAACATAAATCATTTGTAAATAACGACAGTACATTAACGTGGTCAACAAACAAATATATAATAATGAGAGAGGACGTACAAAATTTGTTTTCCACTCTGCATTCGCAAAAATCAGACGGGTTTCATTCTACCAGTATACTATATTCGACCTTAAAACTTATTGTAAGATAAGGTGTGCGACAACTCAATTCGCTTTTTCCTTAGAATTTACTTATTATAAATTAACTTAAGTTATTTATGTCGTTTTTATAATTGATTGAATTTTTATTATTTTCTATGCCACATTTTTAAACAGTTTTTTGTAATAATTATTTTCTATATCTAAAATTACTGTTTTATTAAAATTAAAGTTGATGATTATTATTTAGTCCATGTTTTGCCGAAGCAGTAGGGTTGATATTTTGTCTATTTATGCTGTATTTGTGAGAGTAAATTCTTTTTTCTACATATTGTTGTGATTGTCCAATATAAACCCCTTCACAATTTTGACAATTAATTTTGTAAATTGGATGTGTTTGTTAATTAAAATCTATTGCTTCTTTAGTTTTTGTGAGCCATCTTTTATTTGGGTAATTTGGTTTATGAGCAATATTAATATTATATTGTTTCAGTAATTTTTGTAAATTCTCTAACAATTGTTTTGTGTATAAAATGCAAATATATTTTTTGCTTCCCTTTTCATTTTAGTCTTTATTTTGTTGATTAGTTTTAGTTTTATTTCTATTTTGTGCAAATCTTTTTTTTTTATATATATTTGTTTATAATTTGAATTGGGTAATTATTACTTATTAACATTTCCTTCATTATATTTATATTATGCTTGATATTAGTTTTTTTTCTGTGAAAGCCATGCACCTGGCCACAAGTTGTTAATCGTACTTATTTTTTATTTTATAGATGTTTTTTTGTAAAGTGGCAATTTGTGTAAATCTTTTCGGTTTTATGTGAAATTCTTATGTCAAGAAATTTATTGTCGAATTATTTCATTTTCTAATGTGAATTGAAGTCGTTTATGATACTTATTGAATTTTTTTCCAAATATACTGATCTTTGTTTTGAGGTAACTATAACTAACAGCTTCTTGCGGGTTTCGCCGTGTGTCAAAACTTTCGCTCGACGTTTCGCTGTTCATACTGACAGCTTCTTCAGGATAACTGAACTGATTCTCCATGGTCCGACATTCTTCTTATATACGCCCCTGGTGCATCCAACCGTGTAGTTTCCGCTCCATTGACCGTGACGGTTCGTAGTAGGCTCTTCCACGTGTTGCTAAGGCGGTATCCTTCTTCTCTGTTAAGAGAGAAAGAGAGAAGAAGCTGTCAGTATGAACAGCGAAACGTCGAGCGAAAGTTTTGACACACGGCGAAACCCACAAGAAGCTGTTAGTTATAGTTACACCGGCCGTGAAAGCCTACGCAGTGTTATTTGTCTTGAGGTATTGCCAAAATGTAGTCATCTACATATCGTTTAAAAAAAAATAATAAGTGTGTCAATTTTCTTTAGTATATCTTGTTATAATTTCTCCATAACCAAATTTGCTATAACTATGTAGGACAAAAATATAATTTTGAAAAAGAAAAAAAGAAAATTTCTGACATGTAAAACGTCTTTATAATTTAAACAAAAACCAGCATACCCCAGAAAGAAAGAAAGTGTAATATAAAGTTTATAGTAAAACTCAGATTTTAGGGAACATTTTCACATATTTGTATTATTTATAGTTACTTGTACTGGTAAAATTCATGAAGTTTTTTACAGTGTACTCTCTCCTATTTGATTAAATATTCCATTTAATTATCTCTTAATTATTTAGTTTAAAAAATATAGAAAAAAGAAAATAACTACAACAAAAAACTAAAATTAAAATTTTTACGAATATGAGAAAATTTTGGTAACTTAAAACGAAAGCTCTTTTGGTATGCTTATTCTTATTACTTACCTGATTCATTCTAGAAACTAAAGAATCAGAAAGGAATATAAATTAATTAAACCCAGTTTGGTAATAACTGCCCTTTAAGTATTAAGAGTTTAGCCTTACAGCAATGCATCTATAAACATTCCAGAGATTGAGACTGAATGGGTGCCTCGTATCTCTAACATTTTCACTCGTCCAACGTGTGTCGCAACTGGCTGAATTAATAAAATATGAAATTTAAATTACTAGCACCCATTATATTGAAATGAGTTCATTACGAGTTGAGGTATCCTTGAATTAATTTTGTATAACTCTCGCTAGCACATCGTGATCGTCATTGGTGAGATATAAAATCGTGTGAATTGGAAACAAGTTTAACCGTTACTACTTACTAGGTACTTTCTAAGCATTCGCGCCATGTATTTGTTTATTATATGTAATACATATATACGAATAATAAATATATAAGTGCAGTTTTGACGAAACACTGAACATCTTAAAGTTGATGCCATCTTGATTCGATGCTCCGTGTGTACTTACAACTGTATACCAGACTAATTAAGTAAAGATTCCATAATGTCATGATGCAATGGCGAAAAACATAGTCACACGTGTTTGCCTTATCCGTCCTTTTTTTTATAGGATCACGCTTTAAAAGGAACGGCTTGCAGGTGAAATAAAAAAAAAATGTATCTCCGGTCATCTCTACAGCTTTCAGACATGCTCATATCGCCGAAACAGCATCATGTTTATACCTCTTGAAACTGCTTCAAGAATACGTATAAATTGAGCCGGTAATGATATAATACTACAATATTCCATTTCTGGACATAACTATTTAAATAGCCGTCAGCGTTATTTGATATTCTGTAATAACCATAGATCAAGAACTATTATATTACTTATCATGTCCAAAAAAATATATAGAGCACAAGTGAAAGAAGTAGTCGCTTTGCATAAGTATCGACATTAAAGGATGCCCTGTAGGTATCGTGTGTCCACTTAAGTGTGAGACAAATGGAAGGACATTTATTAATAGTTTTACAAAACCAAAAAAAAATGGTAGATAAAACTTAGTGCTTCTCTAGAAACTTGTTATTAAATCTTCAAAGTTACCTTAAAATACGGAATTTGGGTATAAATTAGGAAAAAGAGAAATTGCGTTGAATATAAATTGCCCTTATTGTTTGAAGTAGGTATCAATAATATACGTAAGAAACATGTATTTAAAATTAATAGATATTTACAGCCAAATAACAGCTTTTTGGTCTTTTCTGAAGTTTCATACCTTATAACTTGCGTATTAGTACATCGTTTTTAACAAGCAACATTGAAGTTGTCTTTATTATTATCCGTCATAAAATAAATTCCTACACCGAGAAAAAGATTTCTTTGTCGTTAATAAATATGCATTGATCCAAATAAATTATTCATTTTAATAGTAACAAAGAAATATTTATTAAGTCTAAGAAGAAAATTATTTGAAACAAATAGTTATTTAGGCAGGAATTTTTTCCTTAGACCGGTTTTACATTATACCTAATTTAGTATGAAAGTTTGAATATTTAGAACCTGTTCTATTTTCTCGTTAATTTTACAAACGAAATCTGCGTGCATATGTGTGAATTGGTTAAGTCCAGTGGGATACATCTGTGTTTGTCGTGTTATAAAGATCGCTCAATCTAGGTTAACATAGACAATGCAAAAATACACGATATAGTTTGTAGTTGAGTCAAAGCACAAAGAAGTTCTGTTGTCTATCGTATCGCTGTATCACCATCCATTTTAGGATAATGTCGTGGTCATGTCAACAGGTTGAATTGTTGATTGAGTATTCAAAACTATCTCAGATAAAGATAAAATCGATTGATTGTATAACAATTTGTTAGACATACACAGCTTTTTAATCTACAAAAAAGATAGGTGCATACAAAAAATTAATATACACAATGTTTTTTGGGCCGATAAATCTTAATTTTGAATTGAAAATAGAAAAGAAATTTTGACACTAGGGAGTTAACAGTACAAGTGTTACATATCTTAGTATTTTGACGTTTCCGAGAATAAATCTTTTACTGTAATTTTCCTTCTAGTTTAATATCTATTTATCAATAATAGGTGCAATGAAGACACCAGCTCACCTTAGCATGGTTCAACATTAACTTAATGACAATTTATTACACGTCTGTCATGTGGAATCTAGTGTCGCCAACCTTTAGTGACATTTTTGCACATTTCCGCCTTGAAGTATGGCAAAATGAGTGTTTCTGGACGGAGGCGCAAAGATAACTATTTTTTCTAATCGTAATGATATCATATATCCAAATAAATATTTGTTTGCTGCTAAGCTAATTTATTTGAATGAAAGCTATTATTTTGAAGAAATAGTTTAATCGCTTGAAAATAAGCAGTAACATTTATCTTAAGTTAATAAGGTTTCTTTATGAGAAATAAATTTTTCAAAGATATGCATTTCTTTGCGGAAAAAATCTTTTTCTCAGTGTATTATGGTTGCAAATAATTACGTGGCAGGTTATATATTCTCACTTAAGACGTGTGTAAATTCACTACGACTTCTTCAAGGTGGTTTATGGAAGATATTTAATTGAGAGATTTTTACAAACATTATTCTCAAAAAATTAACTTAAAAATATAGTATATTCGAAAAGATGATAGCAGAATTTGAAAAACTTAAAAAAAATAAAATAGAAAATGCCATAATGTGATAAGTTCAATAAACGTGCTAATTTTCTACTGAAAAGTACATTGAGCAGTATATATGTTATATAATTTTGAATTGTTGCCTTACATCTGGACGTTCCATTTCCTGGAAGGTGGGGAGGAGCGTCGAGGGGACGTCGAGGAGCAATTGAGTGGCCACTGCGTTCCCAAGACTTAACTCCCTTAATTTTTTTTTTATATGGGTTTATTTAAAATCAAAAGTTTATTTTAATAGGCTAAATAATTTAGACGGCCTAGAAGTCGGAGAGCAATTTGAATATTTGCGCTAAATTTTGTTTGTTTTAGGGGTTTAATTAAGATTTTCCTCTATTAAAGTTACATTTTTATTTCATACTGCTGTGTACTGATGGTACCAGCATAAATGCAAAATCTCAGCGGATAAAAAATAAAAGGGCGCAAAAGAACTCTTAACTTCAGGGTTACCCTCACAATTGAACTAATCATGAAAAATAAAATGTGGGCGTTTGAAAAATTTACTTTCTTTAAAATCCCCAAAGATTGAAATGGTTGATTCAAAAATAAAAGAATAGAAACTTTGAATGACGTTAACAATCATAAAATTTATTTTTATAAAAAAAAAAGAAAAAAAAAACAAACCATGAATTTAAGATTCTGGCCAAAAACAAAAACTGCATTAGACTCTACAATTACTAGAGGACAATTAAAAATCCTCTAAACAAAGCAAAAGACAAATTTGTTCTAGAAGAAAATCCTATATCACAAAAGAAATCCACGTGGTCTCAAAATTCAAACACACTAAATTAATTTAAACGTGGACAAAACAAGTGTATTAATATTGAAATTTAATCACAAGCACAAAGCTTCTTTTCACCTAATCCGAGGTGATTAATTAGTCAAAACAGCAAAATATAAAGAAAACGAAAAATTAACTCTTTAAACTTAAAAAAAAACAGTATCTTCTAGAACAATATATAATAACTGATCTTACATCCGACATGTGTACACAATAAAATACAACAGCAATTATTAATTAAAGAGTTCCTTGAAGGATGATAAAAATTTCAAATAAAACGAACAACATTTTAAAATAAAAATGAATTTACCAAAAATGGCATCAAAGAAAATAAATAACATGTACTTATTCCGCAATCTTTCTAGAAACTACCTTTTAGGGGCCCAAACATCGCATACATATAACAATTTACAATTGCGTGCCAAAGCAGCGCATGAATCGCAAAGAAAATAAAAACTAGAATATTACAATGAACTATATACAATACTGGTACACGCAAAATGTACAACTGAATGAATTTAAATTTAAACAGAACAATTAAAATAATTCCTACAATCAAATCAATTAACAAAATCTTATCCAAAAATAAAACATTAATTTCTGAGAGAATTTGCCCGACGCATTGACAAAGATTGATCTCTATAAATAAAATAACACGGAATTTACAAACCCCGGGGTGCCAGACCACAGCAGTACGTTAAGTGTGTTATTTTCTCAAAAAAGCAGTTCTCTAAAGTATCATTTTTTTACACCATCATTTAAGTAGTTGAACCATCTATAGAAAACAAAATAAAATTGACCTGTCCGAATTTGAATGAATTTTATTCCTTACTTTATCACCACGTTAGATTAAGTAAAAATGAATGTATGAAAAATGTCAGGACTATAACCTTCAGTTCGCTAAGATGACTTGTGTCACAAAAGCATTTTTAGTTATTAAGTCCACATTTTATAACAACTTAATTCGGTATAAATATTTAATTAATCGTTCAAAAGATAATAATAACAGTATATTGTCCATCAGATTTATATATTCAATAGATGTTAAAGTATAGGTTATATTAGAGAGGCATTTCAACTTACACCATACATACGTACTTACACAAACATATTTTTCTATTGCGCAAACATGCATAGATGGGCAATATATTCTTGTGTTATGCTACAACTGTTCTCTAACGTCTACGAAACGTCTTATTAAGCGGTTGTTTTAGAAACATTTTTTTCTTTTTGATTTACGGTACCCGAAGGTATGTTGCCACACGTTTATATTCTTCTTGACTACATTCCTACATCCAAATTATCAACTCGAACACTAAAAATATAATAGCTAGTGATATACAATCTCTACTATACAATTGATATACATATATATTTTGCTGGTACTTTTTTATGTCATATTATACACGTATGTTATTTAATAAGGTTGTATAAGTATAATGTAAATGCTTATACAAATCGTTTGCATTTATTTTCATATCCATTTCTGCTTTATTCTAGATTTTAGAACAATTTTAATTTTTTTAAAACAATTTTATTTATAATACCATCCACATGACATGGGTATCTCCATAAATATCGAAATTATTTCCGTAGTATCTTAATAACATACACGCGAAAATATATAAGCGTCTTTATGAAGCTTCGACTGAAGGAAACATTATTATAAACTCTTTTTACGTGGGCGAACACATTCTTGGAATATTAAAACATAAATTCCGTAAACTTTAAGATATGGAATTGGCTGAAAGTTGATGTTATTGGTAGATGCATTTTATGAAATACAATTATATGTAATAAGCAGGATCTTATATGAGCACTAAATCATCTATTGAATGAACTCGGGCTATTCATTTCAGACAGTTTTTCTACTAAAACGATGTTGAGCTTATCGTAGTGAAACTCTTTATAGGTACCTGCAAAGTAATTATTTAAGAATTATAGTTATTTGTATCACTAGGCCAGAAGCTACACTTTTGTGAGTATGAGTACGGTTTGCCACAAGTACGAATACTCGCAAAAGAGTTTCTGGCCGTGCGATACACAATGTTTTTTGAGCACAAATCTTAATTTTGAATTGAAAATAGAAAAGAAATGTTAACACTAGGGAGTTAACAGTACAAGTTGGCCACACATGTTACATACTTTAGTATTTTGACGTTTCTGAGAATAAACCTTTTTCTGTAATTTCCTTTCTGGTGCAATAAAGACACCAGTTCATCTTAGCATGGTTGAATAGTAGCTGAATGACAATCTATTACACGTCTGTATATGTGGAATCTAGTGTGGCCAACCTTTAGTGACATTTTTGCCTGCCTAGGCAGGAAAACTACCTTTGAAGTACTGCAAAATGAATGAAAATAATTACTTCTAATTTTTTTAAATATGCGTTTCTAAATTTTCTATTATTAGCGCATATATTCCTAAATCAGCCTTCACCTTCAACAGTTTTAATTTTATTCATAACACAAACAAAATATGTTTTTCTTTTTATCAAGCATAATTCTTAACATTGAGTTTCGTGCGTGATTTGTATGGCATTTCATTCAAATACTTTTTGTTTAACATTTCAAATACATATAAAATTACATTATTACGCAGTTCTTATTAATTTAAAACTTATTATACTGAAAAATAATCGAAGCTCACCATTTTTTGCCTCGGAATATACAGCGAACATAAAGATTTTAGATTAGAATTGCTTTGGTACGTCACAAATTCCATTGAATGATATAACAAGTTCTCAAAGCCTATTTACATGTTCAATGCATTTTCATGCAAGACTACTTTTCCTAATATCTTTCTCTCTCTCTACAAGGACAACAATGTTAGGGCATACAAGCAGCAACATCGCTATTTAAAACGCATATATAAAAAACTTTTTTTTTAATCCGAACGCAGCTGTTAATAACGTGTTTATATGAAAATATCATCTTATCGCTAGTATCATCACATCTACTTGTCCCATTCATTCCCTACTTCATTATGCTTTAGAAGTATGTCTTCAGAGTGTTAAAATGAAATGTAACGACTTATTTAGACGAATAAAAAAGCAGAAATCTTAAGCGTCCAATGAAGTGTGTGATAGCAATGGACGAGAGAACAAAGTACTTAAAGTTTCATTCCCGGAATAATCAATATCTTTTGAATCCTCTAATAGTATCTTAATTCCAAAAGAACAGATGCATAAAAGGACAGTGATAGTATGTATTGTTAGTACACAAGGATTAATTTGTTTTCCATTCAAAGTTGCGTGTTTTTCACAAAGAACAAGGGCCGAATCGTAGCGAAGTGAGGAATGGCGGCATCTGTTTTAGTACAGTAACATGTTTAAAATTCCGTATAATAGTCTGCCAGTAAACAAAAAAAAAATGTTACACACTTCTGTATTTAATTAATTACAATGATGTATAACTTTTCAGGGGAACTTGTCGAGCACAGTTTCTTTTGAATGAATTTTTCAGGAAAGATACATAATATAGAAGCAATATGCATATGTATATTAAATTAACATTACATACATTCGCGATGTTACAGCAAAATTTAAATACAATAATAAATACCTAATCATTTATCCTGGTGACAACCACAAGAAGTCGTCATTATAATATATTCTGCGGCATCTTTGTAACCAATACTTCAGCAAGCGTGGCAAAAGTTATTTTTACGGACACTCGTATTTTTGCGGTAAGATTGTAACATTGATAATTAACGAAGCTTATATGCTCTTCAAACAATTTCTACACTTTTCTAATTTCTCAACTGGTATCGGTTAGTCACTTTTTAGGAGGTGAATTCAGTGGTGTAATCGGATTCTTAATAAAAGGATCACTAATAACAGCTTGCCATTTCCGAACTCGAACAATAATCATAATATGCCTTAAAATCGCGTTTGAAGTTTTCGATCCAACAAAAACTAGCTTCATTCCAGCGGAAAATAGAGGTTTAATCAGGGTGCTTACATCATTGAATATTGATAAATTGATAGTTCATTCTTATGAAGTATTTTTGCACCATATACAGCTAAAACCGAATCAACCTCCAAACATTAGATACATCGTAAATTACCGGAATCGCAAAAATCGGGAGTGGTGACGTAATATCTATCGTTGGAGTAGGTGAATAAGCAGTAGTCAAATAGGAGCTGCATAGGGAGGCAGTATGAGTTACCGTTATTAGGCGGACGTATTCACGCCATTATTTATTACACCTACTTATTGGTGTATTTCTGTTATAATTAGTTAGGTAGTGTATTGATTGTACATTTTCATTTAAGCACTTGTTTGGCTGGGACTAATATTGTTTCCTCCAATCACTAATCATGTTCTAATTACAATTTAGCCGGAGATATTTTCATTACTTGAAACTTATTTTAATTTCCATTTTCGAAACCCATTGCTTTTCAAAAAAAAACAATTTCAAACAAACACCAGTTATTGTGCAGAGGTTTACTGAAAATATCAGGGGCAATTACTAGCAAAAGTAGGTATTCAAATGTTATTTAAAAAAAACAAAAGACAAATAATTTATTAGTGACTATTACGAATGTTGGTTATGCACTTATTTTTTTTTCTAACTAGATAGGTAGACACTAGGTAAATTTTGTAAATACGCTCATCCTCAATCAATGCGTTGCGTTTGCCAAATCAGACTACTTTGGTACATTTTGTACCGTCGCTTCAGCCAACATAAGAGCGGCGCGCTTCGGGAATATTCGGGTGTTCGCATTTAGAGTAGCGCGTACGGTATATTTGGTTTCAAACTAATATTTTCCTTATTTATTCCATTAGTGATATTGTGCGGTTTTATCCAGGTGACTGCGTAGGCCCCTGAATAAACAGAATGTTTGTTTTAAGGATTACAAATCGTTTGAGATTATATCTAAAAGAAAAATACCAGAAATGAAACAAATTTTTACTTACTGACTAGAATATTTAATTTAAAACGTTTAGATTTGTTTTTTAGTAATTTCTCTGATAAGAAATTGCAATTTTTAAATAAAGTAATATTAATTACTTGGTCAATTAAATATTAAATGTGCTTATTGCAGTCAGTATTATCTTGCTGGAAATATATTGAATTTTTTCATACGTTAGCAGTTATTTTTTGTTTATATAATATTTTATCTCTCTGGATATTTTTTAAAACATTAAGGGTTATTTTCACAACATCCTTTTTACTATATTAATAGTAACTATTGTAGGGGAAGCTAATTCCATGGTTCGCGGAATAGAAATGTTAAATACGGGTGAATAAACGAAACTAACAATGCAATACTACTGATAATAACATGGAAGATTTTAAAATGAATGGACATTTAATGATGCTTTTGTTACTTTATAAAATATACTCCGTAATTCCCTCCATATTTTTTTTTTATTAGTTTTAGAATGCTATGTCATTGTGTAGGCACAATTGCTTTTAAATTTTAAATGCTGCGACATTTCAATACACATTAATATTTGCAAATTTAAAACTAAGACAGATAAATTCCTACGAAAATTAGATAATGATTTATTAGACGTTTTTATTAGTTTTATTAAATTAATAAATACACATGATTACTAATAATTTCTTCAATTTTCCTGTTTTTTAATTAAATGTATAACAAATACTAAATTGAGTATGTATATATAATTCAAATACCTATTTTAAATTAAAATAATTATAATTTTTAGGGCTTTGCCATACTGTTCTATCCTGTTTGTTTATTATTATTGAAGTATTATTAATTACGCCAATAATCTAGGTATTTTAATTGAATACAAAATAATACGTTTCGAATCAACCATTCCAAAAATACAAATTTAATCACCAAGGGAGTCGGACATCACGATTTTGTATCCCCTTATAATGCATATCAGAACATGACAAATTGAAACACCTATGCGTACACATAGGTATATAAAATACTATTTAACAAAAAGCATCAACAATTACATTTTTATCAGTTAATATAGTTATTAAATGACCGCATTACTAAATAAATTTAAAAGCATTTTAATAACACATTCAAATGTATGATGTAATTTATGTATATATTGTCACAAAATTTCAAGGCATTTCAGTTCAAAATACATTACTTATAAGAGTTCCTTTTAGTTTATAGATCAAACGTGCAGATAAGAATACCGTCAGTCTAAATAAAATAATATATTTCAACAAACAACTTCGGAAACGAGGTTCTAAGCCAATAGGCTTTCTGGATCTTATAGAGCGGGTAGATAGTTGGCTCTAAGAGTCCAAAATTGGTGCGAACAATAATACATTGAATGGTTCACCAATTTATCAATGCTTACACTTTAAATGAATCACGCTCAATATAATTTATCTAATAAATTCATTCATTCATTCGTTAAACTGTACAGCCGAGACACATTGAAAGTTCGCAATTCGAAGAGAAAAAGCGGTGATTTCTTTTATTACAGCTGATATAATCTAGAAATTATGTACGTAGAAGCATTTTATTTTCCTCACAACTGTTTGTTTATACTAACTCTGCTAAAAAATATATCGACGCTTTTTCTGCGCATGTAATGTAGTAACTTTCAATGTGTAACGGCTGTACATACATAGAAGAGATAGCAATATACCGTGAGATATATTTAAACCATCTTATATAACAAATATAAAAAGAAAATGAAAAGACAGCAATAACTGCAACATATTTTCATGTTACTCCAGTTTATTTGTCTTAACGTTGACACTTACTCGATGCTTGTCTATCGCGATTCCATTTCGTATTAATGGAATTTCGTTTTTTGTGCGTGCTGGCTTTTCCGTCAGTTAAGAGGTTGTTTTATTGGCACATTTTATAATTTATTAGCACTGAAAGATACGTTTCAACGTTTTTTAAATTCACTTTGGAATAATAAAATCGTTTATTTAGCTATTATATTTTTTTAACAAGGTACAATAAGAAGCCTTAATGTATTGTATTATACGAAATTACCCCTATATTAAATTTATAATTAATAATTTGCCGTTTGTAGATATTATCTGAGATGAATCTCATGTATTAAATTGTAATGCTTGTTATTATTTTTAATGATACAGGATGCAAGATATATGTTTTTGGTTATATTTATCATGCTATATTAGTATAGTGAAATAATATCTACAAGACTCACTCTAGTGCTATGAGGGTCACTGTTTAGTTGCTCTGAGTTGCACAAGTTGCGTGGGAATGTGCATTAGATACAAATAAATATAATATAATATATTTAAGGTGTCATCTCTTAATGAAGAACAAAACACTGCTGTAACACTGTTTATTAAAATCGAAAATGACTATCTTTAGTTGAAAGTATAATAATACCATAAAAGAAATTAATAACAATAAGTGCTAATAAGACTTTTAATAACCGTGCTATATTTCTGCTGTACTCTAGATTGCACCAGACAGTTTTTGTTCTGTATTCTAGTTTTATATTACAAACCTTTGACAATAGTATTCGACATATGATGCCATGCCATTTTTTTATACACACTAAAAGATTAGGTAATTTTTCTTGGTAAAAATCACTTTTTTGATAATTTTCCGCACTGAATGGAGGTAAATGTACAATAACTTAAGGAAAATGTTAGAAATTTTCCCGTAATACAGGTATTTTACGTGAATATTATAGGAAAATACTTTAAAGTTTGTTACGAACTGTGCTAAAATTTTAACATGGAATATCCGAAACAACTTTCATGCACGTTGGAATTAATTGAGCATCATCTATTAAAAACTCACCCACACACCAGAAAAACTAGGTAATTTTCTTGGTAAAAATCACTTTTTTGGATAATTTTCCGCATTCAATGGTGGTAAATACACAAAATGTGTTACAGAAATATTAACGGAAAAATTTGTGTTTCTTTAAGCAAAAAATCTTTAAGGGGAGGTTTACATGTATTTGACTGGAAAAATCGATTTTTGGTTTTTTGCATTTTTTGAAAGCTCCAAATATATAACATACATGGTTAAAGCGGTTTCGTAATATTCGCATTGTTTAAGCCTCTACGGCTTATTAAAAGAGCGGGTGTACCGAACACAAACGGAGCAAATTAGATGTAATACTATATTGGACTCGGGGCTGCTCTGGTCGAAATATCATACTTATTGTTTGTTAGTGTATGTATAGTTGTCTTTAATGATTAGAAATGCCACTGTAGTCGGGATCACAAATAAACGACAGAGTAGCTATTTATATTACAATAATATGAAGCAATTAGATCCGAAATAAAACGCACATTTGAAGAAACTGATCTAACAATATTTCTTTTACTTAAAACACACTTTCCCACGCTTTAGAAAACTACTTACCATAAAATGTATCAATTTATTGCAGATGCACTTACTTACACTAAATTTCTTATAAAAGCTGGCTAGAATATGATGGCAAAGATAACCGCACTACGGATCATCAGAGTAGCACAGGAAAATGGAAGTCGATGCGATGCCTTAAAAGAAATTTTCGCACGATTTCGGATAGGCGACTGAGATAAGACAACTTTTTAAGCAATTTGTGATTTTTAGCCGTACTAAGATGTTACTGTTCAAGAAAAAAAGAGAATGCGTTGGAGATGTACAAAAAAGAATGAGTGGACTTTGAAGAAAGGGCGCTGGTAAACTGACTGACAAAGTTATTGATAATTTAACAATAGTGTACTGTGGACTAGCAATTACACAACATCCAGATTCTGCACAAAAATGAAGGCAGCTATTTGGGCTACATTTCATTATAAATGTTCAACCGACGCGGATCCACGACACATTTATTGTCCAAAAGGTGTAGACAACCTGTGTAAGTGGCACGTTGCAGAAGCCAAGGTTGAGCTTACTTCATTCATACGTGACCCTTTTGCAAAAAAAAAAATCAAGATGCTATTAGGCGGATTTATGATTTTTTTTTCTAGAGTGATTTCTTGCAAAGATGCATTGGAAAAAATTGTCAAAACTGAAACGACTCGTTTAGTTCATGTGTGTAGAAACTAGCTTCAAAAGATTTGCACTGCGACCCATAAACAATTCAACTTGCTACCTACATTGCCGCAAATTTATTCAATGAAAGTTACTTTTCTGTATTACAAATAATGAATGCGGTGGGAATTGCAGTAGGACTTGATGCCAAAAATTTCGTCATCAATTCTGATCGTCAGCGCATACGAGCAGAGCAGAGCATGTCCAGCGCTGCAAAACTTGCTGTGCTGTCTAAAGGGAAGCAACAAATTTTGCAAATGCAGAAGTATGAAGAAGAAGAAGGATTAATGTATAGTGCTGGAATAGCTGACTAAGTGTATGTTGAACTATTTGTAAAAATTTTTGCTGAGAAAACTTTGAACGCGTTTTTCTCGAAACATGATTTTTCAAATCTGCGTAAGTTCTAGTTCTTCAAGTGTTCAATATATCAACTTAATTCTTTTGTTTTCTTAATGTAAACCATTTTTATTGGAGGTTATACCTATAATATACTAAAAATTGCAATATTCCACATTTTTATATCCACATACACACAAAAAAGAAATAGAAAATAATCAAATCAAAGTCCAGGTATCTGCCACATTGTTTGCTTTCGACTTATTTGGTTAAATTTAGATATAACCTCCAACAAATTTAATATAAATTTTAAACCTTTAAATCTTGACCATGTATATATAATATTTGATTTCCTTTTTCTTGGTTTTTAGGTCTAATATTAAAACATGAATGAATACGACGACGACGACAACGTTTCGCTTTATTAAAAAGCTTTTTCAAGTAGATATATAAATAAATGTAGAAATTGTAAATTATAAATAAAATGCTTTTGTTTAATAAATGACAAAATTGTTGTGTTTACTATGATTTTGAATATATTATTATGTTTTATTTAAAGATTGCATTTTAAAATAGGATGTTGTGATTATTTGTTTATAAAAATTTTTAATTAAATAGTTCTTTACAAATATTTTATTTAGTTATAAAATTAAATTATATAATTTTGTGAAATACTGTATATCGGTTTTATCATTGACTGCATTTTTATGTTTATAAATTTGAATTATTTCAAGTATATTACGCGTTTTTAAATTTTGTTCTTTGTTTAAAATTGTTACGTTGTTGAAATCAAAGGTGTGATTTTGAGTTATTTCATGTTTTTTTAAAGCTGTAAGATTTTTATTGTATTTGTGTCCTTTTATTCTATTTTCCAAATATTGCATGGTTTCACCTATATATATACCATTACAATTTTGACAGTCTATTTTATAAACTATGTGTGATGTTTTACTTTTTTCAATTTTTGATTTTAATTTTGAATAGATTTGGTTTTGTAGTTTATTTGTGTTTTGATAGGCAATTTTGTAATTATATGGTTTGAAAATTTGATTTATTTTTTCGGATAAATGTTTAACATAAGGAATTTTTATGAATTTTGTAATTGTTTGAGTATTATTTATATTTTTTGTTGATTTATTATAAAAAAGAAAAATTCTTTGTTTGAATATTTTGTTTATAAGAGAATTTGGATAATTATTTTGTTCTAGAATATTTTTTGCTTTGTTAATAGTGTCTGATCGAAAAACTGGACTTGTTA
Organism: Protaetia brevitarsis; assembly: GCA_004143645.1. Classification (NCBI taxonomy): domain Eukaryota; kingdom Metazoa; phylum Arthropoda; class Insecta; order Coleoptera; family Scarabaeidae; genus Protaetia; species Protaetia brevitarsis. The sequence continues at coordinate 44,499 of RXPK01001228.1, read as the reverse complement.
ATTTTATTGCTCTGTCAGCTAAACTTATAATAACACTAACTTTTTGAGATAACTTCAAGAAGATGAAAAACATTTTAGGATTACAAATATATGAAGATTTCAAAATATTATCAAAATTATATGAAAAATATGCAGCTTTGAAGAACAGGAGAATATTTCTACTTACGTGCAAGACTGAAAACATCTCTCCAAAATTCCTTAATTTTAATCTTAAGCATATCATATGTAATAGCAGTTTCTTAAATGACAAAATCGAAAAAACCGTAAGTACTTTCAAATTTAAATTATTAAATGTTTTAATTAAAGATTGCACACAACAGATAAATTACATTTCAAATAGAATATCTGACATTATAAACAAAATTGACAGTTTGACAAGCAACACATACAAACACACATTTTTAGAATATTTGAATTTTAAATATGAAGAACGTTTTACAACCATTAAAACTCAAACATCAAAAGAAAATACAACTACTAAAATACAAGCCAACAACTCAAAACACCAAAACCATACAAAACAATAATTGGGTAACCAATATTTCAAATACAATAATACCTAATAATGTTATTAATACACTATCATTAGGACCAAATTTTGCTTTAGATTATAACACAAACGAAATTCCTATTAATAATATAATAGCTAATATTGAATCTTCAATTTCTGAATTACCAAATGAAAATAAAAACAATATAAGAACAAAAATTACAAACACAATATATAATTTTAAAAATAAAAAACATCACATACACAAAGAAAATAAAACATTAAAACAAGAATTCGAACAAACAAAAAAATTTATTAAAAACAATCCACAAATTATAATATTAAAACCAGATAAAAGTAACAGCACAGTAATAATGAATACAATAGATTATGATACCAAAATTAACGAATTATTAAGTGACAATACAACTTATAAAGAAATTAAAAGTAATCCAACTAATATTTTTCAAAAACAAAATAATGAATTAATAAAAAATGGGAATTACTTAAATTTATTACGAAAAACGAATCTAAATCATTACAAATTCACAATGCACAAACTCCAAAATTGTATGGTTTACCAAAATTACATAAGAATAATATACCTTTACGACCAATAGTTTCTTATGTACAAAGTCCTTTTTATAAATTATCAAAATTTTTAGCAAATTGCCTTAAAAATATCGCGTTCAAAAATGATTACTATATAAAAGATTCCTGGCAATTCAAAGAATTTATAGACAACATTAAATTAAAACCAAATTTTAAAATGATATCCTTAGATGTAGTATCACTATACACAAATACACCATTAGACCTAGCAAAACAAATTATACATAAAAAATGGCAATTAATTGAAAATTTTACACACATACCTATCACGGAATTCATTAATGCAGTAGAATTAACACTAACACAAACATATTTCCAATACAAAAATAAATTTTATAAACAAATTTTTGGATGTGCAATGGGTTCACCAATTTCTAGTATCATTGCACAAATTGTTTTAGAATATATAGAAGAAAAAATTTTAAATAAAATAAATTTCGAAATAATTTTTTTCAAAAGATATGTAGATGATTGCATAACCGCGTTAGAAGAAAAAAATATACCAGTTTTGCTTGAAAATTTTAATTCCTTTCATCCAAGATTAAAATTTACAATTGAAATCGAAGAAAACAATAGCATTACCTTTTTAGACCTCAAACTCATCAACAATGATAACAAAATTTTAACTCAATGGTATACTAAACCAACATGGTCTGGACGTTATCTAAATTTTAAGTCTTCACAACCTTTATCTCAAAAAGTTAGTGTTATTATAAGTTTAGCTGACAGAGCAATAAAATTAACAAGTCCAGTTTTTCGATCAGACACTATTAACAAAGCAAAAAATATTCTAGAACAAAATAATTATCCAAATTCTCTTATAAACAAAATATTCAAACAAAGAATTTTTCTTTTTTATAATAAATCAACAAAAAATATAAATAATACTCAAACAATTACAAAATTCATAAAAATTCCTTATGTTAAACATTTATCCGAAAAAATAAATCAAATTTTCAAACCATATAATTACAAAATTGCCTATCAAAACACAAATAAACTACAAAACCAAATCTATTCAAAATTAAAATCAAAAATTGAAAAAAGTAAAACATCACACATAGTTTATAAAATAGACTGTCAAAATTGTAATGGTATATATATAGGTGAAACCATGCAATATTTGGAAAATAGAATAAAAGGACACAAATACAATAAAAATCTTACAGCTTTAAAAAAAACATGAAATAACTCAAAATCACACCTTTGATTTCAACAACGTAACAATTTAAACAAAGAACAAAATTTAAAAACGCGTAATATACTTGAAATAATTCAAATTTATAAACATAAAAATGCAGTCAATGATAAAACCGATATACAGTATTTCACAAAATTATATAATTTAATTTTATAACTAAATAAAATATTTGTAAAGAACTATTTAATTAAAATTTTTATAAACAAATAATCACAACATCCTATTTTAAATGCAATCTTAAAATAAACATAATAATATATTCAAAATCATAGTAAACACAACAATTTTGTCATTTATTAAACAAAAGCATTTTATTTATAATTTACAATTTCTACATTTATTTATATATCTACTTGAAAAAGCTTTTTAATAAAGCGAAACGTTGTCGTCGTCGTCGTCGTCGTCGTCGTATTCATTCATGTTTTAATATTAGACCTAAAAACCAAGAAAAAGGAAATCAAAAATTTAATATATTTCTAACTTTCCTTTTTATTTTCAATTTCGGATCACTTTTGCGTATGCTAGAGTTTACGCAGTTTGACCGTGTTTTCTGTGCACATTGCTACCTAGATACAAATAGCGAACGTTATAGAGTGGTCCTGTCATTAAAAAAAATATATTTTTTTAATGTTCAAGTTTTAATATATTTATTAAGAAAAAGCCGTATTTTGTATATCTTTTCCTTTCTCTGAAAAAAAAGCTCAAAGTTTTTGGACTTTTCCGATATATATATGTAAACCTCCCCTTAACCTTGTAACATTACTAAGAAAAATATTAATATCTCTCAGGAATAAATTTAACATTTCTTACATCATCAATTTGAAAAATTACAGTTGAAAATAAGGGACCCCAAAAAAGGAAAAGTTCAGAGATCTTTTATTCAAATAAATTACCTTAACAGCAAAAAAATATTTTTTGGATATATAATATCAAGTACATACTTACCATGTTCTTAAGGAAACTATGTATTTTATACAAAGTCGGTAGAGTTGCAGATAAAGTAGTAGTAGATTTACGTCAAAATTGTATTACAAAACTGTAAATCACTACGTTATGATTTTCTAAACATATAATACCAAAGTTTTCTATATTTCCTATAGTAGCAAATACGTTAAACATATTCTACAAGTACAGAAATAGCCGTGAAGATGGCGGTTCTCCTATTTCACTACACTAACTTTCCGTACTCGATATCAGTTTTCTACATGATAGACGTACCTATCAAATATTTAACTTGCCAGATAAATATTGATTTAGGTACTGTTACCACACCAGTTGCCCGATTGCATACGGTGGCCCTTGATTTGTGCGAATTAACCGACAATGTGGAGAGGCAACGGGTAACTGACGTGCAGTTGGGTAAGCATTAGAAATTTTCATATTTCGTTTGTCTTTTATACATTAAATTCTAATTAAATACGTTCCACCAAGACATTTTTATTTCGGCGATATTTTCCTCTTTTGTTAGGAAAAAAATCAGAAATACTGAACTTATCTTTGTAATGTTACTTTTAAACAAGTAAAACTTCTATGGAAATTCTCACTACTTTAGAAATTTTACTTGTGAGTATTCCAGACTACATGAAAAAACCTTAGAACAATGACTTGTAGTGGAAATAGATATCTTCAATATATCTAAATATTACTTCTGAAAGAAACACCTATACGGTTTTAGGGACACAAAATTACCCCAAAATCGTACAGCAATTTTACCAAAAGTTTTTTAGTGTGTACATTAGCGAAAGTTTTAATGTGGTTTAATACCAAATCTTTCTTTTGTCCAATTAAAGTAATTAAGGAATGCGGTATTGAATTGAATGAAAAAAAGATCGCAGAAAATAAAGTCAAAGTTTTACTCATCAAATTTAATTATTCTGGCTTCAACTTTATTCCCGATCATTGACAGCTCCATCAAAATAAAATTCCATCATCTTTTTCATAAATATAATTTACGGACATCTTGATAATCACCTAAAGAATACTTAATTTAATTGACCGTCTTCCTGAGCACGGAGACTACGCATAGCATGTATGTACAACTAAACAACATTTAAAATTCGTTAAAGTACTTTCTCATTTTACATGTAGCCCCCATTTCATCTATCAATACGGGACATATGCTGATTTACAGGTTGGTGATAAATGTGAGAGATTTACAACTACAACCTAATGGACTTATCACTAAACCTATGATTTTATAATTCATTTATGGAGATTGAGTGGGTCTGACAATAGGGTATTATTTCTTTGTTCAGATGGCCTGTCATTTAGTCAACGTAATGCTACAATTTTAATCAATCATTTTTACCAGCTAGATAATAGTTTAAAAAATCTGTTGTGAAAAAGATATGAATACCAATACGACATATCAATAAATCATTGGCGAAAATATAATTAATGAATAATTTATTAATTAGTCATGATTTTTAAAGAAAGTTTAGTAATTATAATTACAACATTACAATGACATTTATTGTAATTCAATGTACGAGTCATTATATCAGTGTATATGTTTTTTATACTTTTTTTTTTGTTGTATTTCGCATTAATATACGTTTATTTATTATTTACCCATAGGGAAGATTTCAATGTTTCCATGTTTGTGACACAATTCTTAAGTCATTCGCAATTCCATGCAAAAGCCTGTAAAAAAATGTCAAATGTGAAATGTCAAACCACGAGTTGCACTACCAACTTCGCATAAAATGTCACCACAAAACAAACAAAATGGCAAACAGTTAAGCAAAGTGCGCAGTGTTAATTCTATATGCGAAATAGAAAAAAAATCTAACTAATTATAATAAATTAATACCTAATTTCTTATATCCAATCCAACAATTGGCAATAATCATCTTCGGGTGTTTAATGCTGACGTTGTATTCTCTTTCACTATGCCGTGAGCATATGAATAAATAAATGATAAAGAAAAATAAATGAATAAAGGATACATGGATATATATGTAAATGCCATCAAACATGATTTGCTACTTCCTCCAGTAGACAGGTTTCCCATACTTTTGTCAACGTCTTAGTAATAAGACAACTAATTAATGTAACTGTCACCAGCAAAGACTTCTATTGATGTATATACAAAGTACCAGTAAAAAAAAAAACGTGGGTGGATATGTAGTGTTTGTTACAGTCATTTTACCACACAGCAAAGGTCACACTACGGAGGGCAACTCGCGCATCATTAAAACCGTTAGCTAACCCATCTCACTTATAGGAATCTCGCTATAAACGAGTAGAGAACAGCTTTTCTATATCTATACGTTAAAAAAAAATCTAAAGCATTAATTAGCCAAGAAGAAACAACAAAAATGTTAAATAAACACTTGCTTTATGTGCATTTATATACGTTTTGCTTATTATTACCTATTCTGTTTACTGTTTACAAGAAATGAAAAATATATGAATTGGGTAGAATTACAAAAATACTTCAAACTGTGGTACTGGTAATGCTGTAAATTTCTCCTAAACCCCGCACCACAAACTGCACTAAACTGGACGTACGTTGATACGTGATAGCAAAGCTATCATCATCAGCAGAAACACTGAACTGAATAACTACACTAAACCACCCTAATCTGCTGATGATGATAGTTTTGCTATTGAAACGTACTGCTGTGGACTGGCACCCCGTTTTTCGCAAATTCAAATGTTGTAATGTTTACTCCGTTCAGCCTTTGTCAATGTTTTGAGAGAATTTTCACAAATGTAGATTTTATTTTTTTATAAGATTTAGTTATTGAATTGATTGTATGATTTATTTAGTTTAGTGTTAAGTTTTTTTAATTTAATTTCACTCTTTAAGATGTCTTTTATTTGCTCTTGTTGTCAGCGCCTTTTCTGTTAATTCTTTGCAGCCATTTTGTATTACATTTTTATATCGTAATTTGATTCGCGTTATTTGTCTTTTATTCCGTCCATCAAGGAATTCGCTTTATAATAATTGTTATTATATTGATGTGTGCACATTATAGATGTAAGATCATTTATTATTTATATGCAGGAAGATAGATTTTAGTTTTGATTCTCTCATCATAAGTTTAAAGAATTAATATTAAAAGACATTCTTTAAGAACTACATGTTTCAGCGAATTTTACCGTCATCAGGTTTTTACACAAGATATATGAACTATTAGTGATTACTTGATTATACATATAATGATATAAAGTGTAATAATAAACTGTAAAATTAAAAACTTGCAAAATTTAGTCAAAAACTAGTGAAACATGAACAGTTCATAAATTCCAATAAAATTACATAGAAATAGATACCCATTTATTCTGTTCTCTTACCTATTGATTAAATTTTGTTTTTTACTATCGGACGTGTTGTAACTATTTAATTGTATTGTATTTTATTACATTTTATTTAATCATATAATCATTCAATAATTGGTATTTCTTAGCTTGTAAAAGAAGTTGATAAAAATAATTAAAATAATGCAATAGAATGAAAAAGATCTGATATTTTTTTCACGATGATTTCGATTCATTGTAGGGCTGTCCAGTCTCCAGTATATGTATATGAAAGTTTATTTAGATCTTCGAAAAGTGGGGCTTCAAGAGTTTATAGAATTAGAAAGTGAAGGATTGCGTAGCATAGATGATACTAAAACTAACAGTAATTCAATAAATCGAAGCCATAAAAAATCATTGAAGAAACACGATGAAAGAGCTATTATATTGATCGGCATACATTACCTAGGATAATGAAGACTGCCAGTATCATTTACTGCAATATTTCAGAAGAAACATCAACTAGAAAATCACCTCGTTAAATGTACCTAAAAGCACAAACAGAAGTTCGAATCTTTCAAGCACACCTGATGATTGTGTAGGTAACGCGTTGATGACCCAACTCTTTGCTCTGTCACTATCTACTTATGATCTAAATCTACGTTATTTATTATTTGTACCATTACAACATCGGGATATAAATAGCTTCCTGTGAACTGACTAATTATACCATACCTGTATTAATTTTGGATATACACACATACTTAGAGATATTGCATCACAGAACGTCTCCCGCTAGGCTGGGATATCAAAGTATACATGGTCCTCGTGTGTATTAGATTCGTATAGGCTCTACAGTGAATGATTTAAACTTCATGAGATTACAAGAGGCAATAGTTTAAAGTAATTAAAATGCTAGTGGTAATAATATGACGATTGTGATATCTGTTCTTTCATTCCCATTTTAATTGGCACCGGAAAATTTATTATCGGAATGTTAATTACAAATGAATGCAATGTTGCAATATGTTCATTGATTCAATCTGAAACTTTAATGATATGGTGTTTATATGGAAATTATTTATCTACCAATACGAACAATAGTGATGCCTGATGGCAAATAAAATAAGAGTTCACATTTTTCCAAGGTTATATAAATGTAGATTAACTATTTCAGTTGCAGTGGAATATATTGCTGTGGTATATTTTGGTTTTTAATATTAAGCAGGTGCACAGGATTCAAATTTGGTTGCAGCAGGGGTTTTATTTATTTATTTATTTATATTTTAAATGCGTGCGCTCTTGACGGGTAGAAAACATTTTTGTAATATAAAATCCGTAGCTGGAATCCATAATTTTTAGGCAATTTTTAGGGAATAGGAGAAATAGGTGACCTATTTAACATGAATCAATGTCAGAATTAATTTTGACCGTTTGATATAAATTCTTATCTAGTATGTGAACTCACACAACCGAGATTTTTGTTTTAAAAATTGTGTTAATTTGTCAATTGAGATGTCATGTACAAAAAATATGTGAATGTGGCAACTTTTTGCACTACTGGAGCATAATATGACATATATTTGGCGCCCAACGTGGGGCAAACTTACTAGCTAAATGGAAATGGATTAGACGGATAGTCGTTAAAGACATTTTTTCCCAATATATAGGCCGGATAAACCGGAAGAGAGAAAGAAATAGCTCAATTAATAGCGGAGGTGAGACGAATGAGAGAACAGATTAAATCAAGATCTGAACCTAAGGGAATGATATCTGATGAAATTGCAAAGGAAGAGAACGAAATACTGGAGGAAGAGCAATTCGAAAGAAAGCATAGATTTACAGAGAAAAATATGTAAGGAAGCTCTTAAAGAAAATGGCGCTGGGCGCTGGGAAAATGAGGAAGAGACAAATGTTAATAGCCAAAAAGGCGATCATTATTATAGAGAAGAATTGAGATTGATAATTGATTTATCAGGCTTAAACAGAATGGTACCGATTTGGACATTGGAAATGAGTTAAATAAGATGGAAGTAGAAGAAGTTAATGCAGAAAGCATTAAATGGAATGAGGAAGACGACAATGAACAAATTCATAATGATTATTGAAACGTAAAGAAATAATGGTTAGAGTTAGAAAATTATTATTTCAAACATGAATACAAGAAGCGGAATGGGATGTCATGAATTGGAAGAAGAAGAAGAAATGAATGGCTGGTGCTGAAGTTTTTTTGAAAAAAAGTTAGATAGTTTATAATTTAAAATTAATTATGTTAACATATGTTCATTTACGAATTGCGAAAGACAAATTGAAATTTCAAATTTTGAAATTTCAATTTGTCAAAGTTTATTAAATTTTTATTTTGGGGACAAATGCGTTTCCGTACCACTAAGCTTTTAAAAACTGAAATTATAAGTGACCTTTTTGATATGTTTACATGTCAGAATGAATGTTGACAATTTGATGTTCGTAATTTCGTATCTAGTAAGTGAACTCACTGTATGTAGATATTTTGTTAATTATTTTATTTCGGATAATTATGGAGGTTTGTCTATTGTGTATAAAATATTGATAATCCTTAATACGTATTGTATTAAGTACTAAATCATAATATATAATACATTTGGCACATGTAATGTGGGGCAAATTAGAAAATTAAAGTGATTTATAGAAACTAATGGAGATAGAACAGAAGGAAGTGGATAAATCATTAAAGGATTTTTTTGCAATGTAGATGAAAGATAGGTTGGCAGAAAGGGAGGAAATCGCTCATTTGTTAGCGGAAGTATGAGATATGCGAATATGAATTAAATCAAGTTTTAAAGCCGCAGGTACTTCATATTATGAATCAAGCAGCAAAGATAAAATTTCAAAGGAAGAGGAAGAAAAATTCGAAACTTTAGAAAAGCAAAGATTTGAAAGCGTGCGTAGCTTTATGCCAATCTTTTTACAAGAAAGCAGACTCTAATTATTACAAATTAATCAACAAGTACAGAGACATCACAAACGGAAAGTTAGAAAATTATTATTTTGAGGCATCAATGCAATAAGCAGAATTGAATCTTATTGATTGGAAAAAGAAAAAAAAAAATAGATGGTAACGAAGTTTGTTGAAAAAGTTAGATGGTTTATAATTTAAAGCTAATTATGTTAATATGAGTTCATTTACAATTGGGGAAGAGAAAATTAAAATTTAAAAATTTTATTGAAAAATTTATTAATTTTTCATTGCGAGGGAATAAATGCTGCGGCATATTTTGGTTTTTAATATTAACCAGGAACATAGAATTCAAATTTGGTTGCAGCAGGGGTTTTATTTAGGGGTCAAATGCGTGTGCTATTGATGGGAAGGAAAAAAAAAATGTAAGATAAAATCCTACAGCTGAAGTCTATGATTTTTCGCAAATCTTTAAGAAATAGAGAAATGAGTAGCCTATTTGACATGAATAAATGTCAGAATTAATTTTGACAATTTGATATATGTTCTTCTCTAATGTGTGAACTCACCCAACCGAGATTTTTCTTAACTCTTATTGTTTTAAAAATTATGTTAATTTGTCAATTGAGATGTCATTTATAAAAAAATATGTGAATAAAGGATTACAATCCGGGCAACTTTTTGTACTACCGGAGCATAACATAACAGTATAAGCATTAGAAAACAATGTACTATGTTGCACAATTGTTTCATTTGAAGACTGCAACCGGAAAGCAATCCTAGAGTCAGTCGATGTTATCCGAACGTGTGTGCAATACATCTTAGACGCGCTTAGTTCTGGGACAAACGACACTCGTAATAACACGATGCAATGCTATTAAATGCGAGTACATAACTACTAGTAATGCAATGTATAATTGCTACTTTTATTGAAATACAAACATACTAGAAATAAATAAATATCCTCACATAGATAAGAGAAATAATACTAAATATATTCCTTTCAAACATAATCCTTATTTGTTTATTAACGTTCACTTTGTTAGCTGAGCAACACTTATTGCCTTAACAAACTCATTACGTGTGCTAATATATAAAATAATAAAATAGAACAAATAAAATATAAGATTGCTTTCTTACTTCTACATTCTTCTTGTTAGATTAGCTATAACCCTCAACAACAATTTAACATATATGTACATGTTTTGCTTCAACGCTTACGACGAATAAAAGTTATTCATTAAAAAAGCACTTCAAATGTTAATGTTAACATTAAATCGGCCATTGTTGTATTAACATTACATCAACACCACCAAGATATCTACATACATCGGATTAAGTGTGTCAAAATTGTGTAACAACTTGTCCTGCCCACTAAAAAAGTGAACTGTTATATACTGTGGAACCAATGAGAATTCATGTACACCTTGCTCGAAGGTGGAATTCTTGCAATATATTTTTATTTATAGCGGCTCAATTAAATTAACTTTCCATGTTTTTCGTTGTAATTACCACTCTCCCAATGACTTTTATATTTATTTATCATAATGTTGTAGATATATAGATTGTCCCAATGTGTGAATAAATTGCACCCTTTTAAATTTTTAAGTAAAATGTGATTTCCACCAAAATATCGTTATTAATATGTCATTAGAGTTTTATATTACATTTCTTTTTATAAATCCTCTTGGTATTCCATAATACCATGAAGATTGATTAATCAAACGGATAAGAAATTTAATAATTACACTCCTTTAATATTTTACAAAACAATAAAATTGCTTTGAAAATACATGGACTATTTTTCAAAATGCCATCTTAAACTAATTTATAACTGAGTGGTAAGTTGGGTGTGCACATAATTCCTTTACTTATCTACCGAGAGCAATCCCACAACATTATAAATAATAAAATTATGTAATACTCTTACCAAGCTAGTAGATTTTATACCTAATGAAGCTTTATATTACGTAAAATTGTTGAAATCCTTGTGAGTATGCAATAAAATCGTTTGCAAAGCAATCTGGCTAATGTAACCTGATCATATTTTATAAGCGTAGCGCGATGTATGTAAGGCACAAGCTTTTGATATGGCTGCACGTAAAGTACTTCTTGCATTTCGTATTATTAGTATATTAACCGTATCAGGTAATTAAAAGCAAACACGCAGCAGGTGTGTGGTCTTCGATGATAACGTAAAATAATTAATGAAATAAACCTTAAGATATGCTTCCTGTTCACCATCGATTATTAGAATGATGATGAAACAAACGTTGTTAATTTAATTTGAAAAGGAAAATAGCTTAAAACACGTTCCATTATGAACTGCACACATCAATATTTTTAAAGAAATGGATTTTTAGAACATCTACAGTTATGAATACGTTCGAAATGTTTTCAAGCATTAAACAGGACGCTGTTACTTTACATTAACAGAAGTAGTGGCAAAATTGGTTGCATTATGATATGTGTGTAAATCTCAACATTAGCCCCACACAAAAACACAGCAATTTAGAAAAAAGTCCTGAGTCCTGGTATATAATCAAGATAACTAATAATTGTTATTGGCAAATAAATCTAGTTTATTTGAATTTAGCGCCTATTCTATGTAAATTATTGGTTACTTTTAGTAATCTTTGTACTTGGCTAGCATCACTACTATTCGTTAAATCTGTCAAAAATGTTTCGTTCATTTCCTCACAAAAGGAATAAGCGTTTTGGATTCTGTGAAGCATGATTTTTCGATTAATGTTATCAAATATTACACCAGTATACATAAGGTCAAAGAAATGTTTTACTGTCGCACTATAGATGGCACCAACAAATTTCTATTGTTCTGCATTTGTAGTGGTAATGTATTTCTATAAGAGAATACTTGTGGTGCTATCTATAGTATACCAGTGGAACATTTCTTTGACCATATGTATATTGGTATAATACTTGATGTTATTATGTATTTCGAATCGCCAAATTAGTAGTCCTCATTGGAAAAAAAGAAAACAAAAATAACAGTCACTCATGACGTCCCACTCAAATTGAAATTAGGTCTCTGACAATTTTAGTTGGTCAAAAATATTAAAATATGTTTTAAGAAAGTATACCGATTTTAAATTTTGTACTTTTGAAAAAAAAAACGAATTTTATAAAATTTTAAGTGACAAGAAAAATCATTTAATCATTTAAAAAAATATCCTTTATCGCTACTACGACATTCGAAAAGAAATTAGTTCTTGAAAGCGTTTTTAATCGTCCACCCTTCCTAAAGAATAATTTATTCACGTAAATAAATTCATGCCTTGACACTTCTCATATTTCAAAAAGCGAAATCATTTAAATCAGCATTCTTATCGACCAAGTTGCCACCAGAAAAACATTGTCTTCCAAATTTAAGAAGAAAATCTTTTTTTCGAATTTCCTAATAAACTCAAAATGGCCAAAGTAACTCCTAATAAAAGTAATAGACTTGCTATTATTTTAAATTCGAAGGTTTTCGAGTATGCATTTTCAGATAGGCTCATGACGTCTTTTGTTTATAAACAAGACATCTTAAACAGCAAAAAAATACGATTATATTAAACATAAATCTACCCTCACTATATTAATTTCATTTTGAGATCAGATTGCGAATCACTTTAACACGGAGGAGTGTTTTTGGTCCTTGATCTTTTGTATCAATCACCGTAAATTGAGATCTAAGCTTTGTGATTACAGGGTTAGGAGTGGGGTTTCTAATTAAGTCGACTCCTTTTTGAATGCCGAAAAACAATATGTGTCACTATGTTCTCGCCATAACATTGTTATTTAGGAGACGCGAGCGACCAGTATGGGTGTTCCACGAGGTTCAATCATGTACCTTATTCTTTTTACCCTTACCTTAATGACCTAGACTTTTGCTTTAATATAAGACTGTTTGTATCTTATGCGCATGATTTTGGATTTTTGATTTTGGAATAACGCCTTTTAAAGGTAACAATAATTATTGCATGCAGAAACTGATTTTCTAACAATTGGTGACAAAATATACAGGGTGGTCCATTAAAAAAAAAGTTATTTATTATATATAACCACATCGTAGCTGCAATATTAACAAAGTTGAACAGCTTGTATATTGAAGCAGATAACAAACGCCGGCCGTTGAGAAAAACGTATACAGTTCAAGATCTCTTGAAAGTGGCAGTAAACTCGAAATTAAGCCACTTTATTGTTCCTTATTTAACAATAAAGTGGTTTAATTTCGAGTTTACTGCCGCTATACAAGAGATCTTGAACTGTACATATACATATATATAATATATAATTATATACTTTACCCTGGGCGTTAAATTAGTTAATTAAGGTAAAAAGTTACTACGAAATGGTCCTTGACCGTGTTCGGCGCAAAAATCACAGCTCTCCCGTGTTATGAAATGATCAACGAAATCGCATCACGCAAAGAATACAAAAGCGTTAATTAATTCTGATGCTACTTACTGTATCTTTTCATCGACAGCATTTTCACACTATCGCACGATCTAAAGAAACACGAAACCTAACTTTAGAGTACAACCCAGACGTGCCACTAGTTATTCACGTAATTTTCAAATTTGATCAAATGATCAAAGCGAAATTCATTCAAGGCCTCTCTGTTTCTTTTTCTAACAACTCTTTCATCTTTTGCCAACGCAATATGCGATTAAATGTCGTCTATTTCCTTTCTTCAAACGCCGCACATATATCTGGTATGCTCTTATAGAAATTTGAAAAGTTTGTAAACTACGCTACACTTACTACTTTCAACTAATTTTGTGGTAAAAAACAGTTGGCTTCTTTCTTTTATGGATCGCTGTTGCTGTAATAATATGCAGCTACTGGTCATCGTGCAATGGACTGAGACACCTGGGGTATTATTATGTAGTATAAATTCAACTTAATACCTCTGCAAACCAAATTAGTGTTTCAGATACCCAGGGGCTACGAGCCGGTGTCGTTTTGCACAATTTGGAAAAATTACACGTTCGCTGTGAGTGGTTCAGAGAATAACTTTTGTATTACATACCTAAGGCTCATTGAAACACAGCTGCAAGGTATTGGTTTCCGACGTAAATTACAAAAATTACGTATTTCTTCCTAATTGCTTCGAGTTATTACTTATAAGTATATATACAGGCACTATTAAAGGTAAACGGTTATAAAAATATGGCATCTATAGTTACTTAATTAATTAATCACCAATTTCAATAAATTAATGATAAATATAATTTCTGTTGAGGTGTATATGATAATGATATCTTTTTATTTGCATTAAGCAATCAAAATATCAGCAATTGCGAATACAGAATATTCGCTATCGTAAATAGCAGTTAACACTATAGAATTCATTGTTGATTAAAAAAAAATTGACTTCAGATTTAAAGCGATTTATGCTATCATAGCTTTGATTTCCGGTGGCAATGCGTTTCGAGTTGTTTTATGATGGATGACGGTCAACAATTTAGAACTCAATGTCAAAAATTTATTAAGATCGTTATTATAGACAATTTTCTGTCGGTTTCTATCGGTATCTACCATCCGCCTACAAATATATAGAAAAAAACGTCAAGATTCTACAACATTAGAATAAATTCTTTGTCGAATCGTACATGTCTCTGCTGTCTTGAGTTTAATGATACACTTTGGATGCTCTTTTTGGGAGATTTTTCCCTGGATTTCCTGATACCGGCGTTGTGCCCCTAATGATGTGGAACCTTTCGTGCAACATCTTTGGTTTGTCACTGTGAAGAACAGTGGCGACTCGTGATAATATTGAGTAGTGGGGTTATATTAATTTTACAAAGTTTTAAATCAGCTTGCAGTTTTATTACCTCATTTATTGCTAAGGGCCACTATTACAATCGCGATTTATGATTTAAGGATTAAATATGGCAAAGTCGAGTTTATTTTTCTTTTATTTATATCAATTGTAGGTCTAAAATGAAGTTTAAACCGAAGATTATTGCTCTACGACTTAAACCGCGATTGTTATAATGGCTCTAACTAAAATAATACCGACAACAAAAAAATTTAATATACACAAATTTAGACGCCATCTTAAAATGAAGACTATGTTGACTTCTTATCAGGAATACTTATCTACCTAAATATAAATACTAACGTATTTCCTTCAGAATTTCCTACATAATTTTCATTAAGTACGCACCGTGTATCATTCTTTTCAGCTGCTTTATAATAATAATAATAATAATAATAAATAATAAATTCTATTGTTTGCAATTAGACCACTACAGAACGTGTCGATTTTGTAAATAATTATGTACAATGTACACTTCTCACAGGAAAAATCGGGACACCAGCAATCGTGAATTTCAAAATTTCTTTGGTGTAAATGCAGCTTTCAGAGGATATATGCACTTATCAAAGCCATAAATCACTTTTTTGTGTGTATTATTGCGATCAAAGGTAAAGAAAATTTAAACAGAAATATAAATGTATATAAAGAGAAAAAGGTTTATACATTAAATAAACACATTGAATTTCGGTGGCGGTGTTTCCTTAGAAATACCGAATACGGAAATATTAATGCAAAGAAAAATACATAACAAATAAAAGGCCTCTTGAGTAAACGGCACCATTTAGAAATACACATATACACACTAAAAAATTTTTGGTAAAATTCCTGTACCGTTTTGATGCAATTTTGTCACCCTAAAACCGTGCATGAATTTTACTGGCGCAAGTAAACTTCCTACTCTCATGTAATTTTCTGTAGGATTTTTCCATAGAAAATTTCCAGGTGTTAGAAAAATTACGAAGTATTTTTCCTGATATACTGGGAATATTCACTGGGAAATTTCAGTTATAACTGAAATTTACACAGGAAAATTCAGTTAGAATATAAATTTCCACATGAAAATTTTGTTAAAACTGAAATTTCCACAGGAGAATTCAATTAAGATTGAAATTTCCACAGGAAAATTCAGTTGAAATTGAAATTTTCACAGGAAAATTCAGTTAAAGCTGAAATGTCATTAGAAAAGCTACTTTTTTTCAGAGTATTTTTCCCGAGCAGGAAAAGTATGTAAGAGCTGTTATTTTTGCAAATCTACTATTGATTTGTGCTTTCGGAAAAAGGTTATTTCTAACTCAAGAGTCAGAAACAGTACACAGAATATAATTTTTAGATTTCGAGATAGGTTTTGCATTTTTATTTTGGTATTTGATGATCAAAAAATTTGATATAAATTGATATACGAACGTAAAAGTCAAACGCAAGGTATTAAATTAAAAAACAGCATTTTAAGAAAACTGTTTATTTATTGAGTATCTATTGACAAAAGCATGAAAAACGCAACTTCTTTGTAGTGGACCACTATCCTGAAAAGAAACCAAACTGAATACATGTCGATTTGATATGGAATTTGGATTTGTAATAGCAGAATATTGGCCGAATTTATAAATTTCATTGAATTTATCATTTAAGAATTCATATTGAACTATTGCTAATTAAAACACATTTGAAATGATGCAAATTTTGTTACAAAAAGAACACTCTACCTGGTATTAAACATACATGACAGCGCTGTTGTACATACATTTCCGTGTCCGTTGCTTGATGTGGATAGATTTTTGGACATGAGCCGTGTCAAATATGCATAATTTTACCAACAATTCGCTTACAGTTCCATAGAGTTCTCTGTAGACTACTATATGTATGTCAGCAACATGTACAAGAAAATCCAGCAATCTACAGAATGTTCTGTGCAGTTACTTTACATTGAGTAAAACTATTTACGAAGCTGTAGAAAGAAATGCATTCATCTAATGAATTGCTTGCTTCTTACATTGTTCAAATTGCAAAAACCTTTCTGTTCTATACAATAATTGCCTGTAACAATCTAAATAGTGACCTGATATATAATAATCACAGTCATACTTCTGTACATATTTAGAAAATATAATCTAGGTACTTACCTCTGAATTTTCTTTCCTTTCCCACTGATATCGCAATTATGGAGTCCACATAGCGACTACAAACAACTACTAACGACTATGTAGGATTTAACATGATCACCCCATACCACCAGTGTGCGCATGCGTTCACTTATAATTTTACTTTTACTTGGGAAATTTCCCGTAATTGCCGCAGTAATTTATGAATTTAAATGTAGTTTTCAGGTATTACTAAGAATTTTTAAAATTTTACTTAATAAATTTCCGTAGAATTAAAAAAAAGACTCCTATAATTGAGGTAAATTTTTGGAATTATAGAAAAAATCCCAAATTTCAGTAAATTTTCTTTCACTTTGTTACTTTTACTTCTTACCAGTAAGGAAAAATTTTACTTTTTGCAAGGAAAATTACCAACTTTTTTTAGAGTGTATGTATTTAATTTGTTTGATGTTATGTAGAGATATCCTTTTTTTAAGAAAACATATGGCGATGGGATTTTAAAATTATATTACCTATTACTACGATATTAGTTACTCAGTTTGATTTATGCTCCCGAGTATTGCCTTAGCAATAGACAATATCTCAATCAGCCTCCCGAGTTTTTGAACAATGTGATTTTCACATTGATTAATTACACTATTATTAATGTATTCATTATTGTTGTTGTTTAGTATTCTTAAATATTGTATTACTACAAAATATTTTTCTATGTTTAAAAAAATTACCAAAAACAGTTTAAGATTATTTATAATATTTTTACAGCAATTAATTTGGCAAAGAAATTATTTATTTTATTAACCCTCCGTTTATTGTATATTTAAGAAATATATCTTAACTATCGCCTGTGTAATCCAATGTCGTTCTACTTTATTGAAATATAGCTAACACTTTTAGTCTGTAACACAACTTCAGACAGTAGCAACGAAGAAGCATTAAATGTATCAAATTCAAAAATAAATATTTTAGCACTAACTGAGATTGACGAACAATATGCTTTCTTACAATGTTTGTTATGTATTATAAATCCAATAATATTGTAAATAATTGTTAATAAACCTGTCCTTTTGTAAAGAGACCCAGTGTTGGCCATATCTCAAGAAAATAGATCAAGGACGTCAGATTACACAGGCGATAGCTAAAATATATTTCCTGAAATTCATGAAATAAATAATTTCTTTGCGAACTTAATTGCTTTATTTAAGAATTTTATAGATAATCTAAAACATGATTTTGGTATTTTTTTATAAATAGAAGGAAACTTTATAGTAATACAATATTTAAGAATATTAAACAACAATAGTAACTAATACATCAATAATAGTGTAGTCAATAAATCTGTGAAAATCACATTATCCCAAGACTGAGGAGGCTGACTGACATATTGTCTAGCATAAATCGAAGTAAGTAACTAATATCAAAGCAGCACTAACAAGTAACATAATATTAAATAATAAAATTCCATCACCACGTGTTTTAATACATATATATTTCTAAATGAAGCCGTCTATTCAAGAGTTCTTTTTGTTGTTATGTATTTTTTTTTCATTTGTATTTCTAAAGGAAACGCCGCCACCGAAACTCCGATTTGTTTATTCTATATATAAACCTTTTTCTCTCTATATATTTATTTTTCTGTTTAAATTTCTAGTCGTTACCTTTGATCGCAGTAATATACATAATTAAGTGATTTATGGCTGAGATAAGTGAAAGTGAATACGTCCTCCGAAAGTTGCATTTACAATCAAGAAATTTTAAAATTCTGAATTGCTGGTGTCCCGATTTTTTCTGTGAGAAGTGTACATTTGTCATAGTAGACAGAAAATGAATAAATAAATAAATATATGGAATAAAAATGTATAAAACAAACAGAAGAGCGTGAGACGAACAAACATATAAATAAATAAAATAGATAAATAGATAAATAGGACATATACATACATACATAAATATAAGTATATTATTGTGATTTCCCGACTATATGCTTTTTACGGCAAAAGGAAAATAAATAAATAACTTTCTTTAATAAAACAGTGCAATCATTAATAACATGTATAATTCATTAACAAATCTATATAGGAAATATATAAAAAAGTATGAGAACTCTTACTCAGGGTGAGTATAGTTATTTGGGATATTCAAACAAGTATTATCAATTATCCAGTATAATTTAGATTCTTTAATTCAAAAAGGAACTTTTAAAATATCCCGCGCTATCATAAGAGAATAGAAAACCACCAACCACGTTTGCCAACTTATAAAGTTCAGAATTTTAAACTCATACGAAATAATAATAATAACCTCAAAATATTGTAGACGTTATAAATTCATTTATATAGAAATTTAAACAATGTTTTGACCAGATACCTCGTTTTCCGGTTTATACAAATGCTAGAGTACCTCTGAATGTGATTTCCTTGTAGTGACAATCCAGATTCGCTCGTATATTCACCTCCTTCGTTACATTCAGGATGTGTGATTAAACTCGGAACAGCAAACACATGCACTCCCATGTAGAACAAGTACCCAGATATAGTAAACACCCAAATTTGTGAATTTATCCCCTTCGATACCAAATATACCCCCGCAATATGGTTTAATTGATTTATATTTGATGAGAAATGACACAGCTTTTTCTAAGACTTTTTATCCACCCCCAACACGTAACCAAGGATTTTCATACATTTTCTTTCAACGAATTGCCTTGTGTCCTTACCCCATTCAATTAAAATAGATACCTAGGACACCAGGCTATCGTACAGTTGTCAGACGATAAATTATATTCAACTTCCATGACTACTAGTGTGAATTAATCCAAAATATACTGGACAAACGGGTGTGTACATAAAATAGTAATTGCATTTCAATATGGTTGGTAGCTTTCCTCTTATGAAATACAGCAATATATATCTAGTCTAACATAGATCACAGATTAGTGAATTCCTCCACACTATAGCACTCCTTTTCCATTAGCATCTGTTTCACCCTGATCTTAAATCGACTGGTTGGTAGTGTTTTTAATTCCTCTGGTAATTGATTATACAGCTAAGGGCCCCAGTAATTTACCGATAATTTAGTTTTGGACAATCGGTGAAAAGATGGTCCCATTTCTGGTAAATTGTGACTTGTTGTTGTGCACATAGAGAACAGCGGTGAGTATGTGTACTGAAGTAGAGGTTTACTATACCTTCTCTCATGAAATAGCTAACATTGTTTTCAGAATATATATATCTAAATTTTATGGCGATATATCCCTTTTTCTAAATGTAATTACATATAAAGTTATGTCGGACATACAGACGATATACCTAGTAAGAAAACTATCGGTTTCCGTTGCTACCAGTATAGATATGACTACAGCAACAAATTAATCAGATCCAGAATGCCGGCTGTGGAATGTTTACTTCGAGTATTCAGTTCGGTAAAAAATCCGCCTATATGTTGCTGTCAATTAGAGAAGAACAAGGTTGATTTGATGAACAGTAATATCCGTAAGTTGTGAACACAGTTTTGAAGTTAATTGCAAATTGCAAAAATATACAGTAAATTTTAATTGGCATTGTTAATCTTGTTTAAACAATAATGGTCTTGGAAAATAGCCTATTATCTATGTAGCTAATATCCATTACATCGTGTATATACAAATATGGATGTGGATATAAGCGAACGAGGAGTTTGTTTGAGATTTGCAAGAGATCTTGGAGGTTTCCCAGTATAGGAAATATCGTTTTTAATCTAATAAAGCTTCAAAGAATTCGTTAATTTATTGATAAAATAAATAGTAGGTACGTAGTGCTTTGACGTCCAACACAATACCGCAAAAATAGTAATATCCTAATGGGAAAATAGCGATCACCATATACGATTTCTAGCCCCCATAAACAATTTAATTTTAATTAATCGTACTGCAGTATCCGCGGGGCAAGTTTAAATCTTACGCGACCGCATTCATCTTATATATTAAACCTCCGCACACGAACGAACATATTTCAAAATGAACATCACAAATCCGATAATTTAAACTACTGCTAATGTCGTCCAAACAAGATTAAATTCACCAACTATGGGCGTATTAAATCTGAAACGGTGACTCGTCACGTGATTGCGTACTCCGGATTCTCCACCCTGCATCTGATTTCAGAATTTATTGGTCGCTAAATATACACATATGCACGCATATCTTATATGTGAACCATTAAAAAAAAAGCAACCAGTACGGAGACGTTTTAAATTGTTAATAAAGTTACTGGTTATTCATTACATGAATTTAATTAAGTTTAATTCGATTCCGTGTTATTATCTTGTCTTGTGTAAACCCCTGTTAAAATTTATTTATTTAATTTATCATACCTCAATCCGAATAACACAAAAAAGAAGAGAAGATAATTTCATAGAACTGTAGACAACTACACTCAACCAAAAAGGTAGATAATACAATCACTTTACTTATGTTCTTTTAAAATAAAGTACAACGCGTTAATTCAAACTTTTAAATTTGCGTTGTATCAATACATAGAAAGTGTTGAAACAATATTGATTCATCCTCACATAACCATAAGCCACAGTTAAATGAAAAAAATGTGGTAAATTGTAATATGCTCTGCGCGTTCTAGAACTATCACATCGTGCCTATGTCCGAGAGTAATTTGGATTCGCCGTGTCAACCCTGGACGAAAATATGAAATAATGTAGGCGGTGGGTAAAATGGCGGGTAAACTTTTGCGTGCAGGATTGTCCAAGCAAATTCCTAACTGTCCGTGTGCAATACTTATTGGTGAATCATATTATTATATAGTGTTGCATGGGATGTACAAAATAACAGCTAATTTATTAAAACTATAAACTGTTGGGTACATACCTACATATGTATCTTGTTAATTTGTTAGCTTAAATATTGAAGTAAACGTACTTTCTTATGATTGTTGTTTGTTTTAGCAATTACGTAATTGTTAACTATTCTATTAATATTTAATTATTTACTAAGCTACTGATAGGATAATAAAATAATACAATAATTGCGATCACATCCCTGCACATAGCATATACTCATTAAAGTAAAAGACGAACCTGAAGCATTAAATAAAATTACGTTTTGGGTGGTGTGAAATTGAAGAATATCAATACGATAGTAGCATCATATCTATCTACAGTTTTCCCCAGCAAATACGTTAAACACTTATATATATTACAGAAATTGTCACATAGATGGCGCTTCTCTTATTTCATTCCACTAACAGAACCTATTTAGCATAAATAGCAAGGTAAATGTGATTATAAAATATTAATTTCGTATATTTACCAGATATATTAATTTTTTGGATCAACTAAATAAAGTTATAGTTATTCAAAACTATAATGTTCTACTTCTACTTCCCATACTGGAGATAGTCTTCTACTTATTGAAGAGACTTGCCAATGAACATATATGCTTCTTGATTTGAAATCCTAATTATATATTTCTTGCTACTTTGTTAGTTTTCCTTTTTTGTTACAAATAATTTGGTTTGAACAAAGTAATCATGTATGTAGTGCCTACAAAATTGCAGCGTTTCTTGTATCTAAAAATACATAATATAATTATGAGAATAAATAGATATATTGAGGTAACAAATAGTTGAAATTCGAATTTTGGATTATTTATTCATTAATAGTGTTTTTTGTTTGTGGACCTTTACGGTATTATTTTCTGTTTCTGATATTTTCTTAAGATTATTTATAAAAATTATATAGCTAGTTCTATATAGGTAACTGAATTTGGCTATTATTAAAATTATGATCAGTAGCAAGATTTTTTAATGCATCATTAATATGTTTTACGATTCATGTGCTTTTTGAAACTACCCGAGTTGTAAAAATCTGATTACATTCGGGCTCGCCACATCCATATATGTCTTCAGAACGTAAATTAGGCATTCGCTTGAAATGACAAAAAAGAATTGGTATACTCACAAATTTTCTTTTGCATAAAAAACACAACATTTTTCAAAATAAAACTGGAAAGAAATCTAATAATAATCAATTATACTTGACACATCCTTTTAAACACCAAGATGGCCTCTCCACGTTCACAAACTTCAACTACGTGGAGAGCAAAACAAGTTATCAACAATAATTTCATTTTCGTTATTATATCAAATTGCTACAATGATGGTTATTACCTCTCTAGAGGTAGAGAATTAGACAGCATTACGGTAACCATAGTAATCTTCATAAATAACCTTAGTTTGACGCAGAACAATGGCAATATTGAATTATTAAAGTAGTTCAAGAAAAAGTTCATAAACAGATTTACTATAGCTATTAGCTTCAAGACTTTCCAAGGGTTTTTGATTGTTGTCGATAACAAACTAACTTACAACCTACAAAATTTCTTTCACTTCTGTACACCCAAGTATAAAATTATTATTTAGAATTAAAAAAAAAACAAAGTAACTGTCTTTAGTGTATTTGCTAAAAAGGAATGACATATCTACGATAATAAATAGTAGCAGCGTGTTGTATACGAGAAGAATTTAAAACAGCTACCGAGATAAATTCCACACGAAGGCAAAAGCCGGATTATCTCTGCGTGGATAAAACAAGGAGAAAAAAATTGTAACAAAGCTGATTTAGAGACTGCTTACTTATCTGTAACACCATATAGATTTTATTAATTGCCATGGGAATGTTTATATATCGTGCCGGAAATACAAAGATAGTCGCCCGATGGCATACAAATCTAGTGCAATAGCATGCAATAGTTAGAAAAATAAAGAAAACGTCGTAACACATAGTTACCATATTAATGCATTATTTACTTTTTTTTCTATTTTTATTTAAATGGAAATGTTAATTTAATAGATAGAAATATGAATGTATAAAATTACATAAGCTGGGTTTCTTTTAGGAGTAGGTTTAAAGTAAAAACATTTATTAAAAAAGCAATAAAATATTTAAATTCTCTGAAAAAGTAAAATATTAAATATTTTCCTGGAAAGCCACAACCGATTATTCCTAAGAAAATGTAGAATTAATTACACCAACTATCGTCCAAAACAAAAAAAAAAGAAATATCCTAATTTTTTAATAAATTCTGTTTATAGTACTTTTGTTTGTAGCATTGAATAAGATTATTCAAGATATAAGAAGTATTTTTCGAGCTGTTATTTTATTCGTCAAAAACATCTTTTGCCTCATTTTTACAATTTTTTTTCTATTATAGGTCCGCCAAAAGGTACCTACTTTATATTATAAAATATCTTTATTTTCATATATCACTAATTTTTCTTGGCTTTGACACCATGTAGATAAAAAAAAACTGGAAATAAAATGATACTTTAGACCAGTGGTGGAATGGCGGATATGTTCAAAGAATAACTTGTTGTAAACAAAAAAGTTTGAAATGCAGTTGTTTTTTCAAGGTCAGACTTTTCACCTGTCATCCAGGTTTACATGACAGCGATTGGCTGCAATGTTTGGCTAATTTATCAGACACTTTTCAACAAATCAATAAGATAAATCTGAGTTTATAGGCAAGTTTAAACACGATATTCAAAATATCAGAGAATATAGAATCTATGCTTGAAAAGATTGAGTTTTGGTGACCTATTCTTCAGGACCAGAGAGAAGCATTCGAGATTTTAAGTGCTTTTTAAAAGAAAATGAGTTGGATGTCTCTAGTGACGTTAAATTGTAAATATCTAAACACTTGAAGGGATTAACATCGTCATTTGTGAGATACTTTCCAAAGCTTGATGAAGGTATTAATTGGATTCCAAATCTTTTTTTCTGACGAGAACTTTCAATCGGCACAAAATGTTTGAATGAAGAAAAAAGGAAGTCTGATTGAAATTTCTACTGACAGCACATTAAATCAGTTACGGAGACACCTCTTGTTAACTTTTGGTTGGACCTCAACAGGGAATATGAACGTTTGTCTGACCTGGCGATGAAGGTTTTGTTGCCTGTTTCATCCACTGTATTGGTGAGACGAGCTTTTTCATCCCGCGCTTTGGATTTTGCATTCTAAGTTAGATGTTGCCCAAGATATAAGACTATACTTGGCTCCTGTCGAGCCCAACTTCAAAAAGCTGTGTGCAGCGACGCAAGGCAGGGCTCTCATTAATGTGCAAAAAAAGAACTTACGAAAGTGTTTCAGAAATTACAATTATAAAGATGAACTTTTTTATACAAATAACAAAATTAATGGACATGTTGAGTGATGTAGTAATGTTAAGAGTGCAAATAAAATATATTAAAAATTGTTTGGCAGTTGGAGAAAAATAGATATTGTGAAACTTTAAATCCTGTCTGTTTTATGCAAACAAATATTTTTCCAATATTAAATGTGACCACGTTTAAAGTTCAAGTTTATAAATTTTAATTAGGATAATATGTGCACCAATGATCCAGGGGTACCATTTCTGAAAAGAATTTAGTAAGGAGTACGCAAATAAAAAAAGGTGGAGAACCACTGCTTTAGACTATTACATTCAATTATTTTCTCTTCACCTGAAGAAGGCTAATAATTTAGCTGAAACCGGTTGTGAAGGAATGATTTTAATCTAGTAAATATATTACAATTTTGAATTGAATTAATTAATAAATACTTATACATATATACTATACACACTTCACCTATCTATTATTCTTAACTTAATTATGGACGAAAGAATAGCATATGATTTTTCTATCATGTTTTTTATATTGCTTCATGAAATCATTACATACGCAGTCGTGTATATTCGTTATAGACGAACCATACAGAGGAATTAACAATCCATTAATTTTCCGAGCTGGCTCAGTAAATGCATTACCGGCTTTCTTGTGGACAACATTATAAATCTCTGGAACACTCCACCGCGTATACCAGAAACGCAAGCAAAACCTGAGAAATAGAATATCCCTGCAAGGGGGTGATGTTGATCTGTCAACACTGTACGATAACGTGTTACGCATAGATCAACACTAAATGACTTATGTCGGATTTCTCATACGTAAGAGATATCTTGCAAATATATGTCAGTTAATGTTTAGGTATCTATTGAAACAGATAACCTTTTACACAAAATAGAGTTTCTGTACGAAGGTATAAATGTCCAGTAACTATCGTTTTAAACAGTTTGCATTAGTCGATGTTTTACTTTGGTATAGTTTCATGATGGCTGACGAATCATTTCCATGTTTTTTAAGGTCGCTTTACAGTTCGCAATTTTTTGTATTGCGTGCAATAGAAAATAATATAAATTTGTTTGTTGGCTAAACTGATTGTCAGTATCATTTATCATCCATCTTCACGTTTTTAACCTCAAACTACTGGAACGAAGTGGTAACAGCCATTTTGACTATTGATCTTTATTATATTTTGACGAGTTTTCGTAAATTTTTCATTAAGAGTTAAGTTTTTAAGCTGTATTGTATAGTTTCAGGGTCAAAATTGGCCTTCAATAATATCAGTTATCCTTACAAGTATTAAAATATTTCTTCTGTGTATTTTAGAGTAAGTTTAAACCCCACAGAAAAATCATAAAAATACAAAAACTGTTCCATAGAAGTAGTTAAGAAACGTATTTTGTATGTGCGCCCCATTTCTGGCACAATTTCCCCAAATCTAGTAAAAATCCCTAGCGGTTGGTACACAATCTTGTGCATCAATCGCAACCCTGTACCTGACAGATAACTGCTGCTTTGACGTTTCGTGTTTTAATCAAACAAACTAACGGGTTTCTTCAACAGGTTTTGTTTGCGGCTAATTAAAAAACCGTAACATAATACTTTATGTTCAATTAATATAACCATTTTTCTCAGTGTGTATAGTGTATACTTACAGATATACATTAAACATAAATATAAGTTGAAGTGCATTTCTAAGAAATTTCAGTATACTGAAAATAAACAAATTGTTAGAAATTTTAGAAAAAGGTTATACAAAAGCAACATAAAAACGAATAATTACAATCTACTATAAAGCAATCTGTTATAAAAGTATTATACCGTTTTGTATAATTCGTAATAAAATTTTAACGATATTCAAGCAGGCATTAGGTTTTATTGTATAATAACAGGGGAAACACATGTTCTTCACAAACAATAACGCCGTACGTACATTATACTATATTAACATCGCTGTTATTTAAAAACAAGCACTGGATAAATTTGCAAGGGTGATTTTATTTGACTAAATCAATTTGGAAATTCAACCAATGGAATGAATCACACATCCTGTTGCATGAGTCTACACACACTCAATAGAATAGAGTATCTTTATTCGTGCGTGACATATTGTGTCCGCACATGTTAATGTAAAATACATGGAAAAATAAAACATGTAGTGTATAACACAAACATTATCAGCGGACAAATACCAAACACTTTAAAAATCAATTACAAAATAGTTAATAATTGCCTTTTAAAATTTTGTTTATTAAATTTATTTTAAAGTTTGTCCTTTTAACAATTAGTCTAAATGTGTTTAACTATGTGTTATGTGCATTTTTAAAATTCTCCATACATTTTAATCAAGTAACAAGAGTATAAATTAACAAAGACGAATAAGGTTGTGATCTTCAATTTTATTTAATATATGGCTGGAAGTAGAATTACTAAAGGTATTTATAATTTGTTGTGTACAGCATGAAAGTAATATCGTAATTAAAAATCATAAAAAACATAAATAAAACACTGATATTAACCTTAGATATGGCACATAAGCAGCTACAGTCCTCAACATTATTTTTCAGCAGTCGAACGAATGGCTCCAGGCTTTGATGGTGCTAAATATTAATGTCGGTCACTGTACATTATAATTTGTAGTTTTATATCTTCATTAAACTCCTATATATCATAATAAGGATTATTAATTAAAAATAATTTTATTGTATTGCAATATTTTACACTGTTTAATTCTTTCCACTTTCCACGTATTGCCCAAAGTATTATATAATTTAATTGAGATATAGGTACCTAAACAAACTTAAGTTTTTTTTGAGAGTCTAAAGTGTGGATGTGCAATTTGTTTATATGAATTGTTTGACGATCATGAGAAGTCATGTTATCTTTGCAATGGGTCAGGCATTAAAAATGAATTGGTTTGTACGCGTCATGATTTGAAAGGCAGGAATCAAAACGTTTTGTGTTTGTAAATATTATAATCACTCTTTTTTGTATAATTAAAATTTGTTTTCGTGGGCTGAGCTGCCCCCAGTAACTTTCATATATGTGACATTAACCTTTTACACAAGTATACAATACAGTGTCGGCAAGAAGCAAAATTATTTCTTTGTTTAACTATAAATATTATATATAAGCCCTTACCTTATTTAAGTAGCAGAAATGATATAGGATTACTGAAAAGTTTGCAGCACTAAGTGTTTCAAGATTTTTCTCACTAAGCCACCTTCATCGCGATGATAAAACATGCTTGTTAACAAATCAATGAATGTGTACTTTTAACTGTAATAATTAGGAAGAATTTTTTAAAGAATTTTTTTCTCCCCACGCAGGATTCGAGCCTACATCCCCTCGTTTGCCGGACGAGCGCTTTACCAAAGGCTTCTCTTCACCTTCAGAAATCACATTCTTCACCGATCTTCCACACAGTTCGCGTCTTTCTCTCCATTAATTAAGTTGTCTTACACTAAAATTACATTGTCTCTGCCGCTAATTTTAAGGAGTGTTGTGTCTTTTTTCACCTTATTTTAACATATAACACTACATTACCTGATGATAGCATCACGCCGAAACATGTTGTAAAGTAAATTTTGTTTTTTAAATAAAACTTGAATGGGAAGGACAATTACATTTTAGTTCTACACCATTCAAACAGGATTTTTTCAATTATTAAAGTTTGAGTTTTCTGTTTGTTTAGACATAGTTTGTTCCCGCTAAAATATATTATGGGCCCGATAAAGGATTTTAGCTCATTTTATTTAGTGTATCTATGCATTTATTAGTTATTAAAATTGTGGTCTCGTCAGCATATGCAATATTTTTGTCGGTAATGTAATTAGTAATGTCATTCAAATAGAAAATAAAAAGAATGGTACCCAAGACTGGGCCTTGTCGCACTCCATAATTTACCTCTTTTATCGTTGTTATTTTATTGTCATTATATACATATTGAGATGTGCTTTCCAAAAATGTTTAACAAATAAAAGGGTATGTTCCTTAATTACCATAAGGTTACAATTTATTAAGTAATATTGCGGAGAGACACACAATCAAATGCCTTGGTCTGGCCCAGGAAACAGTCCATCATTGAGCTATGTATTTCAAGTTCATCAGTAATGTACATAATCACTTCTGTTAAAGCAGTTATAGACGATTACTTTTTTCTTATGTAAATATTTCATGAGCCTACTTTTAAATACTTTTTCCAGAAGCTTTGAGAGGATTAGAACTATTGTTATAGGTCTATAATTATCCGGTAATGAGCTATTCCCTTTTTTGAGAACTGGCATTACTTTAGATATTTTCAAACATTCTGGAAACCGATCCTTTGCAAAGCATAAATTGACTAAAGTGAGTTAGATGGTGAATCAAGTCAGTTTTACCCAATTTAAGAGAAGCACTATTCAAACCGTAGAAATTAGTTGCTTTAAAGCTGCTCAAATTGTCAATAATTGTACTCACTTCGGCTACATCGATCGGAGGACAGAAAAAACGAACGTTGCACTTCTGTGCCGCACCGGTTGCTACAGAAAACAGGCAATTCTTCCCACTTTTCAGAATATAGTTTTTCTACATAACAAAAGAAGTCATTTAAATTATCTGATGATAATAACATACACTCCTTTTTAATTTAATGATCGACCGCATTTTAGAATGTCATTTTTCTTCAAATATTTTTGCTATTATATCTGCTGAAGAAGTATAAAAAAAGCTCAGTGGATAACTATTATCTATACTAACACACATACCAAATAAATGCAGTAGTAAAGTATGATGGTGATTGATTTATTTGCACGATTTTAATAGTGACAAATCAAGTAAGTGAACGCTGCCACAATTATCATAGATATGATTAATATTGGTAATGTAACTGCGACCGATAATCGTGTCGGCAAATGACACTCTTAACCATAAATCAAATTTTATTACGAACTATGGAGAAGTTCACCATATCCGCTGCGGTAAAATCCGCCTATATAGGTTGGTATTCCTTTTAGAACCGAACAGTGGGTGGCCTGCACACGAATGAGTTCATTGTGGTGCACACAATTGCATGAACCCAGAGAACGAATAAATTAGTTCCACGGTATTCGTTTCTTTTCTGTCCATTATGCATTGTAATTACGTAAGAATAAAGAAAGATACGGATATTATTCCAGGAAACTGCGCCTAAATACTTTGACAACGAATTAATGATTAGCGGTGGGATACTCTGAAATACACACTTGCTTAAAAGTGAAGAAAATTACTATTAGAAATTAAAGAAATAGTATTGGTAATTTAATCACTTATTTCAAACAAATAATACTCGATATTGGTGCGTAAAAAGTGATTAAAAATAATCGTTAAGATTTAGACAACAATCTAGTAATCCACCGAATCTTGATAAGTTATAAATTGTATTCTTCGGTTGTAGTTTTATAATCAAATTATGTTTTAGAACTATTAGAAGCTTATTAATTACATCAAAATATTGTTTTGGAGAACATTCTTTTTTTAATGTTAAAAAATTCTTTTCTTAACCAATTTTTTTTATTATGATATTTGTTGTTTGGTCTTCTATGCAACAATAAAGCAGAAATACATAACTATATACTTGAAATAATTCAAATTTATAAACATATTTAATTTGGCATCAATATTAATAATAATTCAGCACTACAGGCTTTGAAGGCCCTTGGCTTAGAGTGCTTGAACACACCGAGTTGCTGAGAAGTGTTGTCCGAATGGTCACCCATCCAAACAACCGGTACGGCATATTAATGTTTGACTCGCAAGATTGACAATGATGCACCCTACTTTCTCAGCCATACTGCCGGCCTTGGCACCAATACTATCAGTACAAAATTTAATTTCTATCGGAATTCAATGGAAGGTATCCCATATTTCATTTAATAAAAGTTTTTATCTTCATATGTTATGACTCCTGTCTGAAACAGTTTTCAAAGAGATTAGAAATTACATTTAACACATCCTGTTTTGTGAGCTGTTATGTAATTATTTTCTATATACTCTTATCTGTGTGGTTTTCTTTTTGGTAAAAATAAAGTAAATAAAGAATGTTTTTACGTTTCGGAATTTTGTTTATTCAATATCAAACAAAATATTAATAAAATAAAAGAAAGATTAACACAAAATGAAAATAAAACTAAAACCAACCCACAAAATAAGGACCAAAATAAAGACGAGAACAAAAATATTTTCCATACCATACACAGAACAATTATCAGAGAATTTACAAAAATTCCTGAAACAATACAAAATCAACATTGCTCATAAACAAATTACACAAATAAAAGTGGTTCACAAAAACTAAAGAACCAATAGATTTTATTAAGCAAACACATACAATTTACAAAATTAACTGTGAAAACTGTGAAGGGGTGTATACTGGACAATCACAACAATACATAGAGAAGAGAATTTACTCTCACAAATATAGCATAAATACACAAAATGTAAACTCTACTGCTCTGGCAAAACATGCACTAAATAATAACCATAAATTTAATTTTAATAAAACGGAAATTTTAGAAATTGAAAATAATTATTATAAAAGACTGTTCAAAGAAATATAGCATATTAAAAATAATAAAAATGCAATTAACGATAAAAATGATATAAATAACTTAAGTCACATTTATAATAATTTGATTATAGCAAATTCTAAAGGAAAAACGATTTGAGTCGTCATGCACCTTATCGTGGAAATGTAGAGGCGATTTTCGCGTAAATTTTTAAATAAAAAACGGCCTGTTTTCTGTTATTGAAAACAAAACGGAACGGCCTTTACGCTTTAGTATATGTTTGTTTGTCGATATTTGTTAATGTATTAACGTGTCGTTTACAATTTTAAAATGTTTTAAAATGTAATTAAATGAATTTTTTGACAACACCGTAAAGGTGAATAAATGTGAAAACACCTAAATGTAAGTTGTAAACAAATTCCCTTATAATTACTAATTTGAATTTTAAAATCGAAATTTGTTAAATTTTTAATTTGTAATGTGTAATATTTTGAATTGTAGGTTGAAAAGATGAAAAAGGAATAAACAAAATTCCGAAACGTAAAAACATTGTATAATTAATAAGAAAAAAACCGGAATACCCAAAAAAAAGGAAACAAAATAATAAGAAGAAATTAACACCGGTTAAATAATATTGAAGAAATTTGTAAATAAAGAATAAATTATGAATTATTTCTCATTAAACAAAAATTAATTTTGGAATAGCCTTATTGTTTTACCACAGCTGTAGACTTCCGCCGTCGTTGTCCATATTATGCTTTGCCGGAATTCCGGGCTCGAACCGCCGACGTTTCCTCTACACTCGCAAGGAACATCTTCAGGACTGCTGCTACTGCTGTTGACCTGTAACTGAAAGACTATATATAAATAGGTCCCGAGAATTCTTTTGCGAAAGATGGGAAGATCTAATTCCAGGAATGTAATTCGCTGCACAAGCCAAAAAGGTTGCGACATCTTTGTCGTGCACTGTAAAGAATTTTTTTTCGAAACGATAGTCCACAATATTTAGATACAAAATACTTTAAAACATCCATACATTTAGCAGAAAAGTTTGAATATAGAATATTTGGAATTAATAAGTTATTTGGGCTGTACCCCTTTTCAGCGATTAAGATAGTATGTTGATAGTATGTTCGTCTTGTACTGACCCATAATTTTTAAAATTTTCTTTGCCAAATGCCCAAACAAAAGCATGAATTTGTACGACACCAGCTGAAGGTTCAGTTGAAGCAGGAAAGGTATCCTCTTCGTCATCTTACAAATGCGGGAAAGGCTCAATGCTTTCTATAATATTTGTGGTCCGTACATGTATATTGTATTAATGAAGTCAAAGCTCCATCATTTTATTTTTCCTCGCAATTACGGCCAAGCTCATGACCTGACATAAAATTTATTATTATTAATATTGCTGATTCCAGATTGTCACCAGACATTGCAGCCGATTCCTCTAATATGTTGCTCACAATGTCCTCTTCAATGTTACTTAAGATAATTTAAATATAATATATTTGCAACTATTTATAACAAAGAAAACTTGCGATAAGGAAGCAATAGATCAGGTACAGTGTCTCCTCTAAGATTTGTCCTATTTTTACTTGCAGTTAACTTCATTTCATTACTGAAGTGAACATCACAAACATCGTAGTTTTATCATCTTTCATATTTGATGTCTATCATGTCTGACCTGTTAATTAATCTGGTCCAAACTTCAAATCTCTGCAAAGGAAACAATTATATTAATACTAGAAATTATGGAAATTAAATATTTACACAGATTTTCGTAGAAAATGTTTCAGAATTGTTTACATCACTATTTACTTTTACTATTATACAACGATACTTACATCCACGTCCAGTGGTAGCATCCGCTCCATTATTTGCGTTTTACAACACGGAACGCAATAATAAAACACCACAGTTTTGCAATTTACACACGAATAGAGCACAGGGCAGAGCGCTAACGAACACAAAAGCCGCGAAATGCCTCTAGGAGTGGCACGTATACGTCCATATTTACTTTTAATCATCGAGAATACATAAATATACGCCAGCTTCTCCTGATTGGTCAATACATGTGACGTAAGGCGATCGCAGCACTCGGTGTCCTTTGTCAATACTAAAAATAAGAACCAGCAATAATAAATCAAGATAATTACCCTGTGTTACATACTTACTAGAGTTGCCAGGATTGTCCTCGTTTTGATATTGTGTCCTCTTATCCTTGTTTGACAAGAGAAATCCTTACAAGGGCTTATACAAACGAAATGAATGTTGTGGCCTAAAATCGTCGTTCGATTATGCCCACAGCCTGATATCCCCTCCTCTCAAATTTGTACTCGCCAAACACATAGAAAAGATGGCAACCCTAATACCTACATCATTATAAAAACTACGCGAAGAAAAGGCGATCAATCACGTTACTACCCATGTATATATATTTAGAATAGCAACTTCAGGTAGAAAGATTAGTCTTTTGAGCATTGGTGACGAATATGCACTTTTTTGAATAATTGAAATCTAATAGATACGAAAATCTTTCTGCAACGTTTTCCAATTATACTACAAACTCAATTCAGACGACAAACATTTAAAGCCTAAATAAATACTAGTATATTACAAAACTACTTCCAATACACCTACTTCAAAGACTTAGATAAATAAGAATTAAAATAAACATTACTTAATATCTGTAACAGCAATGTCCAAATTTTTGTCAGGTTGTTATTCTTAGACAGGCGAGCATCGCTTAAACAAATACCAATATATCTTGTTTATTGTTTCCTTTTTCAAAGGCAAACTACATGATGTCCAACTGTGCAACATAAATTCTAACCTGAATGACCACACCTAAGAAGTATGTATGTACAACAAATAAAAAAAAAACTAGCGGAACAGATGATAATAGCTACCATAAGAGATACTTTACTAATAGACATCCCACGTATGCATGTATGTAATTTTAAAACGATTCTTTTTGTAGCGAATGCCAGAACCCAGAACATAAACTCGTGGAGTTTTTATACCTATTTCATTTTAAATACTCCTTATGTGGAAACATTTTATGTCACTTCTAATAATTATTTTTTACATTTAATGTATTTACATAAGTATACATTTCTCATGTTACCAAAAACTTGTCTGCCCATTTATAACTAAATTGAAGGAAGGAAATTCAGTAGCCTGTAATACGTATATAGTGACAGCCTTGAAATCATTTTTATAGTAATACAAATATGTACTTTTTTATAACACTTTATACGTACAAATCGATACTTAGAAATGGATTTTTTGCAAGATATCTTATCCAAACTAGGCCTGCCTTCAAGGGATTTTCTTATATTCACGTCTGTTACCGTGAAATGAAAGTCCATTACTGGACTTGTCCGTCAAAGATAAATTGCCCGAACAACAAAATCATAAATTATCCTGTTACAAAGCAGAACGTGGACGCATTACAGATATCTTTATAAAGTGCGTAATTTTTCAATTGCATTGTTAGTATTGACGAGTAGGTAGGTACTTAGGTTCATAATAAATTACTCTAATAATTATATATAATCAAATCAATCAACATAGTTAAAATGGGCGAGGCTCGCACATCTAAACAATTTATTATATTTAAAATAGAGCACACAGCTTCTGCTTAAAAAAAAAGTTCTCTCGGAAAAATATGAAATGTATGTAAATTGAAATGTAATTAGCTCTGCTTATAATAATAGTGATGGAAGAAAATGCAGTATACATTCAAATCCACAATTTATTTCCAAGTTATTTAACTCACATGCAAATAAGAAAATGAATTAAATACTTGAGCACCGACTAGTAAATGAAGTTGACTTTGCAGATCGTATACGAAATCTTTATGGGATCTCGCGTATCTTTTAAAATGGAATTCAGATAATTGCCCTTCATTAAGATTCTTATACATAAAAACAACATTATATATCGCCCTGCACTTCTGCTGCTGCTTTTATTAGTGGCCGCATTACTTTCTTATTGAATTTTGTGCTGAAAATCGACGATTTAAAACGAATTGGAAAACTTAAAAACTGTTTGTGTTGATTTAAAATGCGAAATGAAAATGGAATAGCATAACTTATTGTTAGTGAGATTCTGAAGCTCACTATGCAAGTTTTATCTTCGTTTTTAATTTTAAATCGAAATGCGGATATGTTATTGATCCGAAATGAAATTTATGTATCTATACAAACATAAGATTTTAAAGAATATATGGAATATAGCGATAATGAAAAAAAAACTCAAAGGGGAAGTAAGATTAATACGGGTTAGTTCCATAATAAATTCTGGTTAAACAATATGGAGGCAGAGAGGAAGCATCAGCAAATAAAAAAAGTTAAGGATGTTAGAAAAACATATTCCATTTCAAGTTTTGCACTAAACTCTATAATGTATATTTGCTTCACTCCACCCTCATTCATGGGTGTTACGCAGTGTTTCCAACCTTTAAGCATAGAATTTCCCACGATATCTATCAAAATTTCCCTTTTTTTAAACAAAATTCCCACGAATGCGCAAAACCGTGGTACAAACCATGATGCAAGAAAATAATATATGCTCTTGCGCATCTATGTGTGAGGTATTTGAGGGCCAAACAATACTACCAATCTAATAATTTAATAGGTATCACCAATGTAAAGAAAAGTAACTCCAATTTTTTTTTTAAATATATCCAATTAAAATCAATAAAACTGTATTTTTACCATTTCTTTCAATCAAATTTGCATTGAAACAAAATCTTTAGACAATTCACATTTTTAAATGTAATTTTCAATGTATACAAAACAATCTTGAAAAAATCATTGTAATTAACACATTTTTTTCATTAGGAAATCCAGTCATAAAAATGTTAATATTATTGCTTTGCTATGAATGATTCTGTTAATATAAAGTATTTTTGCCTTCTTTACCTCTTACCTTCATACTTGTTGATACTTATACGTACTGAAATTTCACTAATTGTAAGTGGTTCATATTTTTTTTAATGGCAAATGAAATATCTATTAGTTTGGTACAAACATTATAATGTAGACAGTGTTGGAATAAAGAAAATACAGATAAAAATGAAAGAATAAATCAATAATTGTGAGCGTAGTGTTTTATTTTTCTTTTTTACAAATTTATTTATCAATTCTTTTTATAGATATGAGATAATGGTTTGTCTTCTTTGCCGTATTTGATTTATATATAATTTTTAAAAAGCTTCTTGAGAAGCGGCATTGATTTATTGTTTTATATTACTTATACAAAAACGTTTCGATGCATTTACATCTTTTTCATTTTTTTTTTTTTTGAAAAACACTGTGTTTTAAACAAAACAAAAACAATATATACAACATGCAATGCATAGCATTAAAGTAAAAATATAAAAATAAAAAAAATAGCTTTTATATTTGTACCTGGTAAATACGTCTTATTTTAGGATATCACGTTTCTAAAAAAGAAATTTCCACGAATACCATGCTATTTCCCTTTTTCCCTTCGACTTCAAAACTTTCCACAAATCGGGAAATTTCCCACGAGTTGGCAACACTGGTGTTACGTCGCATTTTTCCTTAAAAAAAATGAGCAAACGAAGGCTTCATGTCATATTAGTTGTATACAATAAAAAACATTTAATCCTTCTAATGAAAAACTTAATTCCTTTAAATTAAATGTACCCTCAGTGCATTTTAAAGTATACTGGGAGATTATTTTAAACAAAAACTTATTGTTCCTTTCGTATTTTATGTTTCTATACTATTATACAATAAAAAATAACTGTAATTTTTTCTCACTGTTTCAATTCAAACCTTGGGCAGGATATACTTCACAAATTAACCAAATTATGAGTTCATGCGTTAAAATATCCGTCAGTACTTTGCCCTAGCGACATTATGAATGATTGATTTCTCCCACCAACGTCAATCATGTGTCGTGTAATATGCAAGTGTGTGGATGAAGCTACAAAGTTTTGCAGATTCAAACAGTAGTTATTAACAGAGCTGGGAAAATGCATTCCAAACGTATTTCAGATTTAAAATACAAGTTATTTTCAAGTTATGGTAACTATGTACTGTGATGACGTCATGACGCTCATACGATAGTAAATAAAGTAATTTATGTATTTCAAATACAAGATTTAAAATACATAAGAAAAATTATTTCAAATACAAATTAGTATTTTGTATTTGAAATATTCGTATTTTACCATGCGCCCAAACAAAATTGACTCAAAGGAGGTACCTTCTTCTTTGACATCTCTGACAATATTACTCAACATTAACCTGCTGTTAAGATTTTCAAGTTCATGAAGTAGTCCCAGATAGCCAGCATTCTTTGAACACGTTAAATAACTTGTTTTCGAGTTTACTAACTATCCGAGATTCTACAGAAAGGTATAGACCCACAAGAATGTATTAAAATTTGATTTGTTATTTTGCCTACACACTGTCTACTAAGGATCACCTAAAGGTTGGTTCCCTTCTGCTGAATCCCATCTAACTATAATCAAAAGCTTGCCCAGCAACAAATTACATCTTCCAGCATTTTCGTTCAAAAAAAACCCTTTTAGCTAAAAAAGCTACATTAGTTTAAATTAAATGAATGTATTTCTATATTGATAGCAGATCCTGTTGGGGAGGTTGAAAAACTGTAGACCTAAAGTATTTTGATAATACATGCAGAGTATACATGAAAATTGTATTGGATAGGCAATTTATTCTTTCACATAAATACTAGATTTATATTTAGTTCTGAAATATTTGTATTCGTTAAAATATGTAGCTATAAGAAATTTTATGCATATTGTGTGATGGTACATAAACACTTGTCAGGTGTATGTCTCTATCTTTTATAAAATATAAGAATACTCGGTATTTCATATTAAAGCTTCCTTCAAACCACGACTCAGAGACATTTGTTGGTAATAGTTTTGCGATCAAGGATAATAATAATAATAGATAACTTTATACATTTGCTAATTTTTATTTATCATTTTTTGATCACAGCAAGTATATGTTGGTATTTATATAGAAATACACAAACGGATATGATTCACGATAGTATATTATCAAAAAATTTTTCCTCAGTTACTCGAAAATTTACAATAAATTTTGTATAGATACACAATTTCAATGAAATTATAATTTGCCTAGTATGAACATGTAGTACACACAAAAAAATGTTGGTAAAATTCCTGTATGATTTTTGGGCAATTTTGTGCCGCTAAAACCGTACAGGTATTTTACTTTTAGAAGTAATATTTCTATCTATAAGTAATTTTTCGAAGGTTGTTTCATGTAACTTGGAATATTCATTGTAAAATTTCGAAATTTGGGTAACTTTTCCATGATTTTTTTTCATGTAATCTGGGATACTCACAAGTGTAGTTTCTAAAGTAATGATAATTTGGAATAACATAGAAGTTTTACTTGTTTAAAAATAAAATTACAAAGAAAAGTTCAGTATGTCTCATTTTTTTTTTAACGACAAACAAAATATCGTCGAAATGCCCTGGTAAATTGTATTTAACTAGAATTTAATGCAAAAAGACAAACCGCACATGAAAATTTCTAATGCTTACACAAAACCACTAAAAAACAGAAATTTTTCTATTGATATTCACGTAAAACATTTTGTACATTTACCCCTATTGAATACAGAAAATTATCAAATAAAAGTGATTTTTACCAAGAAAAATTACCTAAATTTTGCGTAGCTGAATTTTTAACAGATATTTTAAAGTTAACTATTTGAGCCTTCATGACGTTTTGGATCTGGCATTGACCCTTCTTCAGATCTATTATATGTTATTTAATATTATTACAAAAGATTTAGCAACACATTGCGTCTAATACGTAAAAACTTGTTTTAAAAGTCCTCTCTTACTATATCTACATTAAAACTTGATCCAATGCTTGATCTATATCAAATATTTATAAAAGTACATTATTATTGAAAAACGTGAATGACATAATTCCTGTTCGTGAAAGATTTAAAGTCGCGGACAAACTCAATTAACAACACTGACTATCGATCACGAAATCTGGAGCAAATGAACCACTAATAAACAATTTCGTTAACCCACGAAGGACAAAGCTAGTTATCAGTGCGCTCCTAATACTATATCTTCGTACGCTTAGTGTTTATAATAAACAATAACCGTAAAAAAAACGTGCTAAAAAATCAACTAGAATGTTGGGTGCAGTCACGCAGTTCTCAGCCCGCAGCCAGTTTCAAAACTGGAGTGCAGTATTTATTAGTTGTGGTCGTGCAGCGAGTGGAGCCTTGGTTGTTGGTCCAGATGATATAATTAGGTTATCTGCAGGTGTTAACCAAGACATAATAATTAGAGAAGGGCGACCAATGGTATAAGTGAAAGTTTAATCGACTGCATATATTCGAATTACATTGCCAATATGGGTGTTATTTATCGTGGTGGAGTATGCGCATTTGTGGCTGTGTACGTACTAAACAAAAATGTTGTAATTAATGCAAATAATTATACAGAGGAATTCTTAGCAGTTTATATTAATATTTACTTCAATGGAAATTCAAACTGATAGCGTGCCCAAAATATTTTATAATAGTGAGATATACAACACAAATTTTCGATTTGTAGTAGTAGTTGCATAT
Organism: Protaetia brevitarsis; assembly: GCA_004143645.1. Lineage (NCBI taxonomy): Eukaryota > Metazoa > Arthropoda > Insecta > Coleoptera > Scarabaeidae > Protaetia > Protaetia brevitarsis. The sequence goes on along the minus strand of RXPK01001228.1, from coordinate 3,781 downwards.
GTCAAGGGTTTGGTCTTTGAATAAATTGTTCAAATGCAAATATTTTTTTAATGATTTTTATTGCACATATTTGTATATGAAGATTCTGATTATCCATTCGTATGTGAACGTATTGTGAGTTAATAAGTAAAGTGGTCAAATTTCGTCTGCGCACCAAGTCAGTAGGGGAGGGTGGGGCAAGATGGGGCCACGAGGCATGATGGGACATCGTCTTATCTACAAAAACGGCAAGTAGAGCATCTGTCAAATATAGCAGACCCAATATTTACAAGTGCTGTTTTGTGTTTGTTGTAAATGTAGGAAACTTTACTAGTGGTAATAACAAAGTTATTGCTATTTGTGCGTGAACTTTGCAATTTTCAGAATTTCGTTATTATTTTGATGGTGAGTTCAACGGCCAGTATCAGAAGCATAAGTAAATTATTTACAACTACACTTTTTTTGTGCTTATTAAATTGACATGTATTGGCATGTATTTTCTATAATGCGTTATTTGTTTATTTCAAATATTTAATATGTTATATATAACATAACCAGAAAATGTCCCAAAGAGGCAAGATCGGGCTATTGGGTATGGACAACATGGGAAATCACTATCTCACTCTTCAGTCTGGTCCGTTTATGCCCTGAATATGCCATTGTGCTTTCTACGAAACATAATGCCTAATTTCTCATGTTAGGAATAAAGTACATGTTTCAATCAAAGCGTAACAAGGAAAGACACAATCCTAAAACCTACGTATAAATCTGCTCCAAGAAAATAGATGTCTGGAGAATCCCTAGGCAACTAGAAGTGCTGATGGAGAGTTAAAGGAAAAAAAAAGACAACGAAGAAAACAGAAGAGATCAAGAAGCTCGAATTTTGCAAGGAAACAAAGAGATAGATTTTTAGAAAACGTCAAAGAAATATATCAAGTTCTCCTGTTGAGGAAGATGACGCGCAATGTTAGTATTGTAAGGGAAGAGTATTGATACAATGCCATGAATGCGAGGTTGGGTATATGAAGACTGTGCGAATAACGTGGATGAGTTCGTCTTCTATTGTCTCAATTTGGCGAAGATTAAGTTTAATATTACTTAATCGTTATTGTATTTTTATTTATTTTTAAGTAGTTCCGATTTAAAGAGTTTAAGTTTTGTTCCTGCATGTATTTAAGAATATTTTAAGAATCTATTTTTTTTACCTATTACCTAGATTTATGGTACGACCCATTCTTAACCTGGAACCCCATCTTGCCCCCATGGTGGCGCAAGAATGGTGTATTTACACATTTCTTTTCAAATTTTCTCACAACATCAAAAGTACCCATCGAAAAATTGTAATTCATCCCATCAGCAGATAAAATGCTTAAAGATTACAACAAGCGTACTTAGAACCTCGTATATCAATTTGCAATCCTGATGCAGTGTTCTAAAGCTTGAATGTTCCCATCTTGTCCCCACCTTCTCCTATCATTGTAATTCTTGAAAAAGTGTCTATCCAAAAATGTGGAAAGAGTATAGGGTGATCCATGCGAAAAAATACCGATGACATCATATCTCAGAACATATAATAGTGTTGTAAATCAAAGTATGTTATAGTCTAGAATAAAAATACTACAAAACCTTTTCTTAAGATTATTTTTTAATAGAACCTATAATTTAGCTAAAAATCAGGTGTTCCCACGCATTTGGCTGATCCTGTATATATCAATTCAAATTAAATCGTTTCACCAAGGAGTGCGAATGAGCTTGGTGGCATGATTCGAGAATACATGAGATTAGTACTTGTTTTCCAAGTGATTTACACAGCCAAACAAAGGGGTTTCTGCAGACCTTTGTACTAACTGCTACATGTTATTAAAATTCCTTTCTTTTATTGAAAAGACATAAAAACCGCTAATTATAAAAAAATACCACAAGATAACACCGTTTCCTAACATATAAAGCACTCGTTCATCAAACCACAAACGTTTCTTAAACTTGTATTCGTGCTTTAAAACGTGTGTTATGAAAGCAGCTCTTTTTTAAAATATTATAGAAGGAAATATATCCCTTGAACATTCACGATAAAAAATATCTAGTGAATTCATAATTGCTAAAGCAATGTTTATACTAATTTAATTATTATTAACGAAGAAAAGAAAGAAAATAGAATATTTCCCATCTATGATGAATACAATTACGTTTAAATTTAGAGTTAATAAAATGAGTCACCACAATATTTCGATAATGATCACTATACGACAATGGAAAAAGATTACAATTACGTATAAATGAATCCGTCCGAGATCTAGGCACACAAGACAAATTAAAACCACTCACGACCTTATAAGCGGATACTTATCACATTATTTCCGCGCGAGTGACTAGACACATTGTGGCAAACGCACCACTTCTTCATTAATTGCTACAACACAGTCTTAGATCTTTATCGATACGCAGTGGAAGCTCCTCGTGGAATTTGTACACCGGCTACCATGCTCCCGCCTCATCACGAGATAAAAATCTCTGAGCAACAACCAAGAAGCCATGTAGATAACTGCATTACACTCGTATAGAGAGGCTATTGAAAATCAATTATACACACAATGCGCTGCGGAGAATCGCAGTTTCGGTCTAAGATTCCTATAAAGGTAGCATTTACGACGGTGATTCGATCACCAACAACCAAAGAATGTCTTGGACACTTAAATAAACGGGGAACCGTAGTAGCTATGATTAACTTTTGACTACATAATAAGATACGTTTAAAACTATTTTAGGTAGGAACATACACTCTGCTAGTAGAAATCCACGCCCACGAATGTAAATAATAAATTCTTTATGTAGAAGAGAGGTATCGAACACAAGTAGAGAAGACGAGTGATTTATTGAAAAAAGAAAATGGATAATTAAATTATAATCATAGAAGCAGTTGTACTTATATCCATGCAATATTTTAGCTAAAAAAATTATAAATAAAGAAGACATTCATACTCGACTTATGTCATACACAACCAATTGTCAGTTTTACATATTCTTGTCTTCAATTGAAAACAAGACTCCGATAAATACTAGTAAACCTATACTAATCGAACTGTACTCTAATGAAACTATATGTTGAAATAAAGGCCATAAATAATTCTTTAAATTCTAATCTTTATAATTTATGACTAGATGTAGATAGATAGAAGGGTGATGTTACACTGCACATAAAAGATCCTTTGTGCTCCCCTATTCTTGCTGCTTTACAGCGGCCTTCCAATCCTATTCCTTCAGAAAGTGTAGCAATGTCAGAGGGCTTCAGTCCAGGTAGCTCCCTCTTCGATTTCACATGCTCCAGGTGCAACGCCCCGAGTTGCACAGCAGGCTACGCAGTTTGAGAGGCAGGTGGATGCGGTGTTTCAATCCTGTTCCCACAAAATCTACATTCAGATTCCTTTTCCAATCTAAAGCTTACTCAGGTATCCTGTCAGTCTACAATGGCCTGAAAGTATTCCTGTTAATAGCGAACATTGTTCTTACTCAGGTTGAATGCATTCTGTAAACCTCTCTGGTTATAAAGTTCCCAAAAGAACTTTTACTTTGCCTCATTCCCTGGAGATCTTCCCAGTAACTGGACTTTTCTCTGCTCCACTTTCTATTTTTAGTTTCTTCCATTATTGTACTCGCTACTACTAACCCGCAAAAGGGTTCAGGCCCTACAAAAGCATTCCAGCCCCTTTTTTTTGCGAGGTAGTCCGTTATTTCGTTTCCTTCCACTCCTGCGTGAGCCGGAACCCACAGCGAGGGTTACTTTATTTCTTTTGCCATAGCTCAT
>RXPK01001227.1:0-82992 GCA_004143645.1 Protaetia brevitarsis | reverse complement strand
TATACATTATGTATTCACTTTATAGCTTTATACAAACATGTGCGGATTAACATCCGCCACTTTTATTTCTGCTTACAAAACGCAGTATTTTGTTTAGACACATATATGTGATTATATAATAGAAAGCCTAGAAAATATACATAAAATGTAGTTTTAAATTTACAATAAGTAATAATACTTTGCTTGTTAATTTCCGTATTTCTTTTATAATGTTCATAAACCAGAGATAAAAATAAGTATACATGTATATAAGATAAAACGATAACAGCTGCGTATTGTCTGTCAACATCATTATCAGTAAGTATGGTTAACAATTGTGCCCAGCGCGGTGGACCAGGCTTTAACACAGATCTCGGGAAATCGCACAGCAAGATCTCAACGAGTCCTCGATGACGTATGCGAAATGTATCGAAGCCCCAATAAGCTAGCTTGCGTTAAACCCTACTTGGTACAATCTTCAATTTTATTTCGTTTCCTCACTACTGTTATATAAAAATATGAGTAAATTTTTAACAAAATATATATAACATACTTTAGGCCTAAATTTGTTTATTTCCAAGATATCTGCTTTTCTAAAAATTATGTCACACTTATGTTTAAGAAAGGCTCGTGTACTTTAATTACCACCACCAAACCAAATTTTGAAATATCTTAGTACAAATCTACTTTCAGATGTGTTTATACCTCAACTTCAATATACTGGGTGTTCATAACTAAAATGAAAACTCAGACAACTTCATTTGGTGATATCGTACTCTTTTTTATATAATATATAACATCTTGTATATGTTTACATCATTGGATTCCTACAATTAAATGCTTTGACTTTTGTTAAACATATATGTCTATCTGTTCTACTTTTTGAGTTATTATATAGTTTCCACTAATTTGTCATTATTCTGGTTGTATTTATAATTTTAATAGTTGACGATTTCATAATAACAGTAAATTGTTTAACATGCGAATCGTGTGTAATGAAAAGTAATTAAGGGGAAATGTATGAAATAATTAAACTTTTCCAAAAAAGAATCAATCAATATGGCGTACATACTAGTTGAATTTGACAGAAACTGTTTTCTGATTTCACGCATATATCCAAACGCAGAAAAAAAACCTAATGTGCCTTTTTTGAAAACAAGAGAGATTCGAAAGGCTTAGAAAAGTAAAATATCAAAAGAAGGAAAACTTAAAAATGTACCAATGGAGAAAACAAATTTTTAGTCGTACGCAGTGGGCGTCGAAGACCCAATACAAATTTTATTGAATACCTTAACTTTCATTTCATTATCTTATTATAATCAATTCTCCAAATACTAAACCAACGTGATTTGATCGCTCATCCTTAATAAATGAACACTAGAAATAGAGGAAGACTTCTTCAATAAAATATTATTTACGATGAAGCTACCTTGCATAAGAATGTTAACTACCATAACTGAGAGATTTACCGAAAGAACAGCAACTGTTTGAATAATAGACACTTTCAGTTTAATCTCATCAAAGAAAATATTTCAAAATTTTGTTCAGTTATTCTGAGTGGTAATCAGTACAATCGTCTTTCTCACCCAACGGCAATCCACATAATTTAGAAAATCAAAAGATATCTTGAAATTAACGAATTTAAGCCTAATGTAAGTTATGTCTTATTTGTTCAGAATTTGCTAGTATTACTAATTACACATTTCTAAAAGTGAATAAATAATGGAATGTTTGTATTTAATAAAACAAAATTGAAAGCTGTGCCGAGATTACCAACGAATTATAATCACTTTTTTCCTATTTGTTTACGAGTTATAGATGAATTCGCTTCAAAAAAAAAAAAACACGCTGTATAGTACCTTGAGAGATGGAAAATGTATAGAAACATGTAAGCATTGGAGAGGATCCATATCGTCTTATTAGCTCCTTGGAATGAAATTGGTATTCATACATAAAAAAATCTGTTTGATCCGTCATATAGATACCTTTTTACATAGATCCGCTTAATAGTATTTTACGACATGCGGAGCACAAACTCATAAATATTCGACCGCGAATTTGATTAGCGTAACATCGTTGGATACGAAATTAGACGGAATTGCAAAACGATCTGCGGTCGTCGTGCGTTCGTCGTGTTCGATGTTAGCCGGCGGCAAACGAAAACAGATCGAAAGCACATAAATTTCGCTACTGCTTTCTCTTCTTCGGGCGGGCGGTAGCCGCAGGACGGTTGAACCGTTGTTAGCCAGGTGAATTACGGTTATGTGCGAGCCGTATATGGACGATGGAGGAGATGAGGGGAGACAGGAGGCGTCGAGCTGGTTTTAGTAAATAATGTGCGTTCGCAAATATAGGTCGTCTAGCGAGGAAAGGCATAGAAGGATAAAGCAAGAAACACTTCATATATGAAATTATCGAATAACGAATGTTAATCAAAGTTTTGTTTTCGGTGAGGTATAAAAAAAGGACGTGTACACTGTTATGTGATGTGTACAGTTCTTTGACCTTGAAAATAAAACTTTTTCGATATACAGGGTGCGCCATTTACAACTCCTAAGTCAAATATCTCGAAAACAGATGAAAATATTTGAATTTTATAAAAAGCAGTTGCTGAAATATGTGGTTGACTATAGTTTCCTATTACAACTATGTTTAATTATGTGAAAATAAAGATGGCCCCATAATCAAAAGATTTTATTGATCATTGGAATCTTTATTTGGTAAGAGTATTAAAATTAAAACAATTCTTATTATTTGTGTTCGAAAATGTGACAGTTCTGTGAATATGTATATAAAGAAAGTAGAAGAGTACCTAATGTTATTTTTTACAACTATTTAATTTGTAAGAAACAAAAAAAAAGCAGGGAAGATATTCAAAATTATTGTCCTAATCGCTATTACATAATTTAAATCTTATAAAATGCAATCAAATAGTGTCCTTTCCATTCTGATTTATTCCTGTCTATAACAGCTACATGTTTCGGCCGAAACTAGCCATCTTCACGCTCTTATATCGTCGATGTAAAAAAAAAACAAATTAAAATGTTGTCATTGATTAAAAATAAGAAATAAACCACAAGGAAAAGTCATCTAAATATAAAATTACTTGCGTATACCAATTTCAACAGAGGAATGGATGCGTTAATATTAAAGAATTAAATCTTATAGTTCTTTTTTAATTTTTTCACAATGTGTACTTAATTACTAATTACCACAGAAATAAGTTTCATCCAAATATTTATTTACTCTGCCGTGAGATTGGCTTGAAAACATAGTTTTACACGCAAATTCGAAGATAAATGGAATATATTTATATATACTTATACTCTAAGTTTTTAAGACAGGCCTTTATATATTAGATCACAAAACATTTAAAAGCGGATTTTTTTGTTTTAAGAGGAATCTTCAAAAGACACAAACGGGTCCGTAACCCTCTGCGTGTGCGATTCTTGCGAGAGGTGTGCAGTCACGTCCCTAATATACCCACTAAACCTCTCCTGTTTCGCCACACTTTGGGTGCTCAGAATCTTCGCAGTGGGATATTCCCTCAAGCACACTTTATTTATGAAAAGCTAACACCCCGTGCCCACCTAAAAGCATATTATATGGTGCTACCTATTCTAAATACTATACGTCTCAAACATCATCATAACAATTGAAATATTCCTATTCTAGTAAAATAATTTCTATGTGATTATTATTATTAATAACAAGAATAATAATAATAATATAATAAATTAATCAGATGTCAGTTATTATTATGTTTGTGCCTATGGAGAGACTGAACTTATCTCTCAGCATTCGCCGAGGAGCAAGGGAAACCACGAAAATCTTGCTCTGGGAGCAAGCACACTGTTGGGCGGTCTATTGTGTTGTCCGGATGTCTATATCGGCTTCTTGTTACCACTCCTCCAGTTCTTTATTAGTTATGAATTCTCTTGCGCAGGAGTGAAGAATCTTCCATTTTTTCGGACTCTATATTTTTTGCGTATGTTCCATTGACATTCCACCTCACATAAAATTAAATACTGTGTGCTGAACATCATCTTCAGTATGCACATAGATCCGTATCTTCGTTTGTGAACCTTTTTGCATATGCTCCAAATATACCGAGATCAAGCAGAGTCAACGCTTGGGACATACAAGCTGTGTTCGCCGAGAAATCACAATCTAATCAGAGCCAATCATATACTGTGAAATCAATCAGAAAACTGTTTCGGATTTCTTTGAGCCAATCGAATCGCGTCTGACTAGTTTGTGATTGCTCTGCAAACACAGCTATTATAGTCAAACTTCCCGAATTCCTGAATTTACATCCCATCCATACCCAATATTTCGTATCGTTCATCTCCCATCTCTGTTACATGGCGACCATTGCTGTCTCCACATATTCTCGGGCCGCATAACACCGCTATTTTCATACATATATTTTCGCTTGTATCCAATAGGTCTATGGGAATCGTTGGCTGTGATAACCTGTAACGCTTCCAGTGGCGTTTTTCGGAAAGTTGACGCTACCTTCAGCAACATTATTCTTTGATGTCTCCCAACAAGATTTTGGTACCAAATTGGCATACCATCCAGTATTATAACTACACTATTCGAACCACCTAGGTTGCTCGCCAAAGTACAATCTTTTGTTGATGATTATTCCCAGATACTTGTGGAGTTCCCCTGACACTATCCTGATCTTTCTAATGTTGAAAGGGATGTTGTCTTTCTTTCGTTTATCTTCAGAAGAATGTTTTTTTAGCTGCTAATTACAAACTATTTATCAACTACTCAACTCCTTTTCAAGACTATGTTCATCCTCGGCATCTAGCAATAGTGTTAGTTCATCCGCCTAGCCTATAAGTTCAGATTGTACCGTCATGCGTCAGCTGAGTCTCAAAGGTCATCTAACAAGGCGTTGCATCACAGTGATCCAAGAACAGAACTGTGCGTAACAATCCATATACATTATTACGGTAATTAAAAAAACAACATAATCTATCTTTAACTTCTTGCCCTAGGATTTTAAACGAAAGCAAATACTTTCGGTATAAAAAAAGTTCATTTAGTGCGCAATTTAAGAAGAGGAAACAATAAAGGTAGACTCCACTTTCTGAGAGAATATTCTGCATTACTAGCGGAAAACAACTTGGTAAATAGATCATGTGGAGTGACGAATGCCGTTTTTACAACAATGGTATTTTAATTAACCAAATGCTCGCTATTGATCAGAAAATAATTCTAAATGAATAAGACAAACAAATAGTGAAAACAGTCTTGGAGTTAACCGAAATTTTAGTTAATTCAATGAGATTAAAATTTTGGTTAGCCTAATCTTAATTTTTTAATAAATAATGCTGCTTCGTCGATTGAATAATACTTATTGTTTAAGTGAACTTATTACGTTTCTAAATTCATCAAATTGAAGTAATGTAATATTATGATTGCCTTCACACTACGTCTTTCTCGTCTGATTTTTTTTTTGGAAAGCCGGCACTATTAACATATTCTTTATGAAATGGTCATGGATGTAATCACACATTCTCACAATCTTTATAAAAATGGTAAACATTGCAACTTCACGTGTTATTCCAAACGACCCTCAAGCAGAAAGTAACGGCAATTAGATTTAAGATTTGATTAATTATTTCAAGGCCGTAAAGCAGGGTAGCAGGTGCTAGAAGTTAGCTAGAGCAACAAGCATTATTCTTTACTGCTCATCTGAATCCCCCCTATTCAGATCGTATATTGCACTGATGTAATATATTTATTGTGTGTCGGATGGTGTTGATAACAGGTAAACAAAAAAAATTTGAATTGAAATTTAATATTTGAGAAATAAGACCTACTTGGTCTGAATCGTATTCATCGTTTGCTTTTGAGTTTTAAAATCTAGTAAGCTTTTGCAGCGAGCTAAAAATGTTTTTCGTTTCAGGTAAAGCATCTTTCCCGTTCATAGTATGCTAAAACGTCACTAAGAAATGTTTAAAATGAGCGATCATGACGGTATATACATTTTCAGAGTCGTACTTTGATAAAATCCATTGTTTGTCAATTTCGTTTCAGGTAAAGTATTGTTTGTGTTCACAGTACGTCAATATGTTACTAAAAAAAAATTTAGAGCAAAAAATTATAGAGTTGTACAAATTTTTATACTGATTGTCCTACTTTGGTAATCATGATTAGTTTTTCCGCTTATTATTAACTTCATCATTATCATCAAAGTAGGCTGATCAGTAAAAAAATTACGGTAACTCTATAACTTTTTGTTTTAACCACTTTTTCTTACTAACATACATAACAACATATGCGTACTGTGGACGTAAAGATAACTTTACCTGAAATGAAATTAACAAATTATCCATTTTATCAAAGTAGGTTGATGACACTGAAAATGTGCACACCGTCATAACTTTTCATTCTGAACAACATTTCTTATGAACATTTTGGCATACAGCGAACGGAAAAGGTACGTTACCTGAAGCGAAAACAGTTTCGATACAACTGCAAAAGTGTAGTGGATTTTAAAAAGTCGAAAAATCAAATATTAAATACCAAACATTTTTCGTCTATCATACTTTTTGGTAACTCCATCCGTGGACATACTGTATATTTTTTGTAATTCAATTAAAAGTTATTATTTAGTTACTTAAAATCTTATGCAGTATTCAGTATTAAAGCCGATCATTTAAATAACATAATTTGGAGAAACAAACTAGTATTTTTTGCACCGACTTTATATGCAAGAAATGGTTTTCTTGGTGCAGTTTACGTTTCATATATATTATATTCAAACAAATATTTTTTTAGGGCACATTAAATATTTTTTCTGTCAAAGTAACTTACTTGGATAAAAGATTTTTCAATTTTGGTAGCTTCAAAGAAAGCAGTTATATCAATCGTAAATCACTATATTTTATTCAAGTTAAGATTCTTCACATTAAATTTGGATTTCTTTTAAATATAAGTATCTGTTCCATTGCATGACACTTTTTTTCTCGGTCGTCAGCGTGCACACTGTATATAGTGTGTCTTAGATATTTATTCAAGTTCGCTCTAGAGTTGACATTAAATGAATAAGCTACGAAATTAATATCACCCATTTTACATGCTCGTAGAAAACTTGCGGTATTACGGACATTGAACAAAAATTTACGATTCCCGAAGCTTTAAAGCAGTAAACATTCTCGTTTCATTTTTCTATTTCGAGTCGTCTAAAGCGCCAATAGATTTCCCATACAGATACGACCTTCGTGATTTTAAATAAAACAGTGATTAATAAGTAATTGCATTAATAAAATCATGAAGATAATTTCCAGATATATTAGCAATATATAAATTATGGAAGATATAAAGCACTAGAGCATAGAGCATTCCAGTAGGGAGAGACAAATTAGAATTTTAGTTCCTTGGAAATGGAAGTCAATGTTGTTAAATACAATATCTAAATTAAAATCAATAATATTACTATGTTTTGAAACGATGTTAAATCAAATTACGAAAGTTGAGGTGTATATTCAGCGAATTAACTTTTTAGGGAGAGCCCGATAATTCTACGTCCCTGTGTACCTATCTCTTCCAATTTCAAGGCAGAGAGAGAAAGAGAGTATTTGTATCTTTCTTCTCTGCTTAACCCGAATTTCCTAAACGGTTCTCGCTCGCAACCGAAAACAAAACCTATTATACACCTTGACGTCTTTCAAGCGCCGAGATTGATCTCCTGGTTTCGAAAAAAAAAAACCATCTCTGAGTGTATCGTGATCTCTTGGCCGTGTGTATTAGGACGCCCTCTCTTTCTCGTGTCTTATCACTACGCCAGCTTCGTCGCACCCGCTTGTAGACCGGAATGTTTTCCGGTTTCGCTACGGAACGCCGAACGGACAATCAATAATCGGTACACCTGCTCGCGCCGGCTAGCGCGAGAGGGGGAACGGGGCCCCTTGCACTTTCCAAGTCCAACGGAATCCGCGAGAGGTGTACACCGTGCGTCCTTCTCTTACTGTTTAGGCACCGATTGACCGATCTTGCCGACGAATTAGGAGCATAGACAACGCGGAAACGGATACCTTGAAAATAAAATTACGTAATGTCGAGTGAAAGAGTAGTGCGGTAAAGATTTAGAAAAAGTTTTAAAATTTCATTGTTGATTCGGTACTTGATATATGGATGCCTTTCGACAATAAAAAATGGAAAATATTATTTCCTTAATTTTAAATGGTTGCAATAAATATCACTAGTTAATTAATAGCACATGCAAGTTAAATTAACGCTCTATTTTTGATTGGATACTTATTGTTTGGTTAATTTCACTGTTTTCTTTCGTGATAGGTATATATAGTATACATTATTCAAACATGTTTAATTAACATTAGTAACAGTTATATCCATATGCAGTGTAATTGATTAGTACAATAAAGTCCAGTATCTTCTGCCTATGAAATATTTAAATAAGGTTGTGGGGATTGTAACTACCATCGAGCTTCACATTTGTGTTTGTAGGGTGTTCCGTAACGCCTGCCAGATCAAAGTTATATTTTTTGTAACACTCCATATTAAACCTTTATAAATCCGTTCACTTCTTTATTACAACAATATAAAATACACTATACAGGGTATTTAAAAAGTTATAAGCAATTTTTTGTGAAAATCAAACAATGTCCTGCATAATTTAAAAGGAGTACAATAACAATAACTTATCGCAGTTAGCTTTTTAATGATTGTCAAGATTTATAAAAATGGCCGTGTTCTGTTAATATTCATTAAATCGATTACAAGGTGAGCCAAAACACAAATATTTTCTATCTATTTTTTTAATGATCATCCTGTAATTTATTATAGTTTCTCGGATATTTTTACTTTGGTATCCAAAGTATTGATTAGATATTTTTGTTAAAAATTAACAATTTACAAATAAATCTCAGAAAAAATTAGCGAAAAATCAAAACAACGCTATTTTACTAAAATACAATAAATATTAATTAGAGAAGGTATTCAAAATGACCTCCCAAGACGTCTGTGCATGCCTGAAACCGGTCATTGAAAAAGTTACTTACATTACAAAGCATTTGAACTAGAGTTTACCCAAAATAGCTAATTAGTGCGAAAAATACAATCAAAATATACATTAGTCAAATATTTTTACGTAAATATTTTTAAAATGAGCCATCATACATATGTAGTTCACACAACTTTTCTAGCTTCAGAGTCGAAAAAACAATAAAGTATGATTTCTCGAATTTTTGCGTCTCCTGGAAATTCGTGCTTTTTCACATACAAGTCCCCTTTTCTCGCAACCTGTTCAAAGTATCGCGATATTTTTTTTTTTTCTAAATGTAGAATTATATAGAGAATATACTGAATGAAGCGTTTTTTTTTAAATAAACTTCTGCCCTTTAAACAAAAAAAAAATTAAAAAAGTGAGCGAAGAGAAAGAACATCGATTTTGTAAAACTCATAAAAAAAAGTCTTCAGAAATTTTATGAAATCTTTCACTTAAACTGTTGGGACAATACTAGATAACGTGTGTAAAAAAAATCAATGAGATCAGGCACGGCATTTCTGAGAAAAAGGGACATACGTAATGGCGGTTTTCCCATATGGATAAAGATATGTAGTAACCTCCTTAAATGGGTATATCTTACCTTTTTTAAATAGCCTGTATATGTTTACATCATTGAATTTAATAACTTTGACTCATTTTTTTTGTTGATAGTCCTATAATACATATGCATAAAATGCATTCATTGCAAGGCAAATCTATAATGGTTAGTTAATTAGGTATATGAAAATACCATTTCGAAGCATAATGACATTATCAATATCAAGCTTTTTTTTAAAAGAAAGTGGCACACACGTCTTACTGGAATAATAAAGTTGTTCAGTAATATGATCAGCTTAGTATATATAAATTAGAATACCAACAAACAAATAGAAATAATTATTAGGTTATTTTATTATCCAGAAATATTAAGTTCCAATTATCGAATAACATGTTTATATCATTAGTATTCAAGATATACTATATTAATACGAGATTTAATAATAATTAATAATTCATGCCTTAGCATCCCCCAACAGCTTTCGCCAATTACAGAAGGCATCGGCAGCCATGAGTTATTATTACGCTTGCGCCCGTTGAGCGACTTAAGATGTTCGTCTCTCAGCATTTGCCAAGGATCTAAATCTGAAAGATATATTGATTAAGTAGTTGGATCACAGAGGATTTACAAGTATTTTAATAAATGCTGCAAGAATGGGCATTGTTTTAAAACGTAAAAATATTGCAGAAAAGGTCGATGAGAAAAGCCAATAATAGTTGCTGAGAATTTGTTGTATTAAATTAACAAATTAAAATTTAATTAACGAAATACATTAAAAAATCGTATCACCTTCAGTTTTGACTTGCGCGCATTTTTATTGCCTTGTTCTGGATATATTGTTAAAAAATACTTCCGCAAAACCTTTAACGTATTGCGTGCCTCTTTGGCGTATTCCAACTTAAAATTAAAGTCGCCATCATTTGTTGTAATACTGACTTAACGAATCCAGTTGCTCCAACAACTGTCGTTCGATCATTAACCAATGTGATAAAACATTTCCTAGAAAAGAAAAGCAAATGTAAAAAACATATGACAATTCATTTTTATTAATACCTTCTTCTAAGCATATTATCAAAGGTGTATTCACTTCCGTCTCTTGAAGTTTATATTATCCTGAAAATTTGTTAATTAAATCCTAGTTTAAAACCAAAATAGTCGCCTCCTTTCATCACTCATCATCTCAATATATCCATAATTAATGTAAAGTAAGCTACCTCAGCGTTTCTTTGCAACACAAAATCGAAATTCACCAGCCTTACACCATTCGCACTTATGTGCGTCTCACTGTTGTTACACTCAACAGCCATCTGGCTAAATGCTACACTTGTATTAAAACTGCGTAACTCAAACGCATGCGCCTTGTATAGCCGACAGCTATGTAAGGAATTTCCGTAATGGTTTTAATTTTTGATCGAGCGGCACAATATAATGCAATGTTAAAAAATAGATATTTTTAAACGCTTTATGTGTTCCAATCAAATAACAATTTTTTTTTTATAATTTCAATTCACTAATCTCTCCTTTTTTATAAATGAATGTTGAAATACCATTAGAAACAACAAATAAAAACATGATATATGCTTATCTACATATGTATATATATTTTCAAGTAAATGCTGAGGAAGATACCTGATACGTATAAATATTAATCAGAATTTCGTGTCATTTGTATTGTCCATATTCCGCTTGTATTTTTACCAACGTAAGGAGGTAATATTTCAGGAAATGTGTAATTTTTCTTCACCACTAAGGAAATTTCCTCAAGTGGCGTAAAATTACCTTATTTATTAAAGTATTTTTCGATTTACCTGGCAAAATTACACCTAGTTTGTGGTAATCTGCGGTTTACACTCTTTTTGGGATAATTTTACCTTATAATTTATATGTTTTTTTTCACACACCAGTGAAGTAAATTTACCATCATTTTTTAGTGTGTAATAACAATTCACAAATACTTTTACCCAGAATTGTGTACTATATACATTGTGAATAGCTTTTAATCTTAGGTTTGATTTCTCTAATTTACTAATAATAACAAGAAAATAAACACACCCAATATGCTACTCTCGTGAATCATCAGAATTAACCACAAATTAAATTTATTTCCAAACAATGGCCTCGAGAAAGTTTACGAAGTTTATTGCCAGATAGCGAGTTTGAGCGAAGTCGTAAAAGTTTCATTGGTTTCGTGAATGAGTGAACGAGTAATGATCGAAGTTTGAAGAGAACTAAAAGTGGCTGGACTAATTTATGGCGATTTATACTTGTCATATCTGTACCATGATTTGTATTTATACTTTCGATATTTGAAGTTAAAGGAGATTAAATAAATGATTTTTTGGCTTCTGTTGTAGTGTTGCGCGTTATTGGTATTACAACATGTCTACAATCGTTCGTGTAGATTTAGATATGTTATTTAATCGACGGCGCCATCTATTGATTCATGCCTTTTTAAAGGCCCCTCTTAAGTATCGTATACATATGTCAATGAAAAAAATTGTAACCGTTTCAAAACAGATTTTAAAAACCGAATTTCAAACCCGGTTTTGAAATCCGATTTTAAAAACGGGCTTTGAAAATAGTTTTTAATCGGTTACAATTTTTGTTTTGAAGCAACGTGGGTACACGAGAATGTTCTGGATTAGTTTTTTTTTTTTACATAATTAGATATCAAACCGAATCAAATTTGGCATTAAATCCAGCTGGTGTATTGAGATTCATAATGATTAATTAAGTAGATGTAAATATTAAATAAAATAGTACACCTACTTGCAATACATAAAATCCAACAACGTAAGTTGATGAAAACTGCACAACTAACGAATTAAGAACTAACTGATCACCGGCATGCTTTATTTAATACGGCCAATATTTGTAACTATTTTTAACATGTATGTTTGTCTTTCTCGATTCTATTTTCTTTTTACTACGAATATTTCTTTCTGTACCGATTCCTTTTATTAGGCTTCGTTACCAAAAATACGTAAGCCTAACACGTCGCTACGGCCAATGGTGCGCGATCGGTTCACCGACCTGTACCCTTACCAAATACGTGGCAAACCTGTTACAACCACACATAGGGCACACGGCATCCAACATAAACGATTCACACGACTTTGTCAAGAAAATCTCAGAGTTCAAACTTCTCCACTCTGATATACTAGTGAGCTTTGATGTTAGTTTCCCTATTTACCATGGTTCCGGTTCAAGAGGTGCTGCAGCTCATTAACAATAAGTTCGCTCCGGAGGTCGCACGCCTCTTCGACCATGTCCTGGGCACAACATATTTTTCAATGGAACCAGGAACACTATGGCCAGCTAGATGAAGTGGCAATGGGTTAGCCCGTAGGCTCCTGTTGTCGCGAATTACTACATGGAGCAGTTCGAGACCATGGCACTGGATACATCCAGATACAAACCTTCCTGCTGGTTCCGTTATGTGGACGTCATGTTCATTATTTGGCCCCACGAAGAGGACGCACTAATGGAATTTTTCCAACATTTAAGCAGCATTCACTCACGTATACAATTCTCGATAGAGAGGGAAATGGATGGAGGCCTCCCCTTCCTGGACGTGTCAGCAGGAATGGGGATGGAATGCTTGACCATAGAGTGTACCGGAAACCTACTCACACAGACCGGTGCTTGCACAAGAACTCCAACCATCTAGCGGGACAGAAGAGGGGAGTCATGAAGACCCTAAGAGATCGTACCGTACGCATCTGTGAACCTCGGATTCTACCCCAGGAGCTAGCGCACCAAGATCGCGCCTTACTTGCGAATGGGTACTCCAAAAAGGAGGTGGAGAGAGCTTTGCATCCTAAAACGACTCCTGCCAACTCACAGAGTGACAGGGAAGCACAGGAAGATGTTAAGGGTGTTACGGGTTAGTAAACTCTAAACTTCTAAAGAAACACCACGTGAAGACCGTTTTCAAACCGACAGGGCAAATAAAGCATCTATTTTTTTTTACATATATGTACCACTTTATTTATTAAAAACAACATACATGACGACGCGTTCGCGCTCTTTCGTTTGATTAGCTGAAAAGTTTCGAGGTAACCTCGTATATACTGCTGTGCACTGAATGTACTAAATGAACTTGCAAAATGAATATCAAAATTGAAAAATGAAAAATTAAATTAGCTAGCTCAGCGGATAAAAAACTCTTAAAGGGCGCACAAGAACAATTAAAGTCAGAGTTACCCTCGCGAATCAAAACTTGAATCCAACCGCGAAAAAGTAAAATGTGGGTGAATGAAATCTGGCTTTCTTAAATACCCCAAAAATTGAAAGATTTAAATTAAAAATAAAAAAACAGAATTTTGAATGACGTTAATTAACAATCAAAAATATTTATTATAGAAAAAAAAAAACAAGTTGATTACAAATTTTGCAGAAAAAAAAACCGTGAACAGAGGGTTCTGGCTTAATTCAAAAACTGCACGAGATTCTAAATTACAATAGGACAATGCTAAATTCTATATCAAAGCAAAAGATTAATTAGTTCAGGAAGATAATTCTTTTTTTCAAAACAATTCACCTGGTTTCAAATTAAAACCAACTAAATTCGTGGAACACTAAAAATTTACAAAATTGAAAACTAAAAGCAAGCACAATGCTTCTATTCACCCAAACCGAGGTGATTGATAAAATAAATTTGAAACAGCAAACTAGAAAACGGAAAAATTAATTCTTTGAAATTATAATGAGAGAATTACAACTAAAATCGTATCTTCCTGCACGAAATAATAAATGATCTTACATCTATAGTGTGCACACATCAATATAATAACAATTATTATTAAGCCAGTTCCTTGATGGACAGAATAAAATGCAATATAAGCGAAACAAATCTCTAAATCAAAAGTATTAACAAAATGGCAGCAAACAAATTAGAAATATATGTACTCACGTTGACAGTCGACCAAAGAACTGAGTTACAAGGTTGAACAGTCGTATAAATATAAATATCTACTCACGACTACGTGCAACGCAGCCGCACAAATACCGACGAAACTACTACAATAAACATTAACTAACAAGCGAACGCAAGACATTTAAATGAATTAAATTAATTTAAAACAACAGAACACTTAAATAAATAAATTAAACAATTAACTCATTAACTAAATCTTATATACATAAAATCTATATCTGTGAAAATTCTCTCGAAACATTGGCAAAAGCTGAACGGAGTAAACATGACAAAATCTATGCAACTTAAAAAAAAAACTCTCGCGAAAACAAGGTGTCCGTCCACAGCAATATGTACCTTGACTCGGACCAAGACCAATCGGAAACGTCCATCACGCCTGAAACGTCCGCCACGCATTAAGCGTCCGTCACGCCTGTTACACATTCACCGACTATATATAACGACATTACCCATGACGTCGGACCACTAAACGACGAGCCATCACGAAGGAAACTTCGAACTCGCCGCTGAAGATGATCACCGGAGTTGTGAACGAAACGTACGGAAGTAATTTCACAAGAACACGGCTCAACAGCCCGGAAAAAACTTTTTACAGGTTATTAATTTGTTATTCATACCATCAATAGCGGTATAAGAATGAACTCTAGCGAGAAAAATAATATCACGCTAACTGTTCAGCTGATGAATTATGACAATTCTCCGAACGTTAATACATCTGTGCTACGACCTCGTGCGTAGGTACAATTACAGCTGAAATCCTTCCCATTATCAGTCGCCGAGAATGCAATCCACAGCTTGCAACTTTTCACTCTGTATGTGCCATACGGCTACTTGGTTTAGAGTACGTCTGCTAAACTTTAATGTCTCTGTCTTTTTTTAGTGTTTTAACCAACGTCGTTGATGTATCATACGAGTAAAGACAATCTACTGATTTGACTATTTTTCTCAAGTATTACTATTGAAAAAAGAAACAAACTTTGTTTCTGTTCGTCTCACAGAAAAAGATACAAGGATTAATTTTATGAATGTGACAGATAGAGATAACGATATTACTGCGTTGTTTAAGTAGAATACTTAAATAGTGCACCGTTTCCGGTTTAAGTTATGGCACCTGTCAGTTATCAAATATAACCTATAGCATTGTTAGTTTGTGTATTTGGTTTATTATTAGTTGTTTCTCGCCCATTTTTCGCTTTCTTTCTATATTTTGCAAAAAAAAGAATCCTTTTAGAACATAGAGCCTTATGCAAAAGTTTCAGTAGGTTTGAACGCAAAATTTGACCTTAAACTCAAAGTCGAATTTAAACTAATACTGAAAAACCGCTCATAAGGTATCTTGTTTATACGGTTTTTAATTTGACTCAAGTGCCGATTTGATTCATATAGACAAAAATCGATGGCGTTGGTTAAAACATAAAGTAGACAGAACGGCGATAAATTATGCGCATGCGCAATGACGTTAAAGTTAAGGTTAACGTTTACCGTAATTTGCTTAAACTCTAATGATTTTCCTCCTCCTCCGTTGATACGCATGAATTAGAAGTACACTTTTTTTTTGTACACTTAATAGAATAAACGTGTTCATACTAAATGCATGTCATGTTAAGTATTTTAACTATCAATTAGCTGTAGCTAGTACCTACTATACATGTAGGGAAGAAATATTGTTCTAGTGATATTATGAAAGCACAAGCGCGACAAAGTTGTATCCAAAACTTTTTTAAAGCCGACGAGAAGGGAACATAACGCACGCACACACGGCAAAGTACAAACTCGACAAAACTCAAACTCCCGTAAACTTTGTTTTATCGATTCCCGCCGTAGCCCAAAACCAACTTTTCCTATAAAGTATATATAAACTTACACTTTTGAAACAACTTCAGTTCGGAGCCAAAGTTTGTCTGATGTGTCCGGGACTAGTTAAAAGTTTCCCGCGACTTTTCCGGGGCCGAAAAGTTCTCTTCTCTGTCCGATGAGCGAGCGTCGCTTTCTCCTCCGTCTGTCACCCCGCTCCTACTCTATTTTCCCCAACCCCTCTGCCCTCCTTCCTCGCCCTCCACCTCCCGGTTCTCGCTGGATATGGTTAGTTTAATTAACGGAGAGGCCGCTTGCTGTAGGATCGCGTTGGAACCGGGGAAAACTTGCTACTACACCTTTTGTGCGTTTTATTTCGGTGGTGAGCGCAGGGGAGTCGGCTTCAATTTTCCGTCTACGCTCATATACCTCTTTACTCGCTCCCTGTCGCCTTCTTCGTTCATCCCGACAAGGAAAGAACCTTGCTGCGTGCCGATCTCGCTGAGAAAACTTTTAATTATTTGCCCGGGTGACTTGTGGGAGACGGATGAAAGGGGGAAGATGATGAGGCTTGGTGTAAAATAAAAGAAACTTCAATGGGTCGAAGTTGTCCTCCTCGGTAGCGACTTTATGAAATTGGTTTAGTTTAATGAATTTATTTTCTTTTTTCATCCGTTTTCGAAACCTCCAGAGGATTTAGAATTCGTCTAATCCATCGCATTTTGGTATCGTAGAATGAAAATTAAGGTTAGTTAACTTCTTACGCCTTTGAATGTTAGATTTGGCAGTTGTTCTCAACATGGTTGAAATGTTTCTTATCTCGTATTTAAAACTGAAATTTCGTGATAATCTTTTATATTTATGTGTTATTGTTAAAATATCATTTGTGTATTTTTGTGAATGTCGCCGTCATCCTATTCAAATAAAAAAAATAAAAAGTTCAGAAATTTTTTTTATAATTAGCGCTTTTAACCCTGCGGTGGTCGCGTCTAGTTTGTGAGACCGGTTACAATTATTTACAATAATTTGTAAAGAGCGCGACCATCGCAGGGTTAATCCTTTTACTGCGCACAGTTTGAGAATCATGTGCATTCGCAATTGGTCGCTTGCGAGTATACTCGTCTTGAGCAGTAAAATGGTTAGACGTATAAAAAGCATTCATATACATAAGTATACAGAGCTAGGCAAAATCTATCCGCGATGCGTCTATACCTGTTGTACGCGTAAAAAGTTGCCAAATCCTTACATATTAGGCAGTCTCATATAGGAAGCGTGCATTGGCAGCAGTGTTGGGCAAGATAGGAGAAGTGAATAAATTTCTACAGCGACTAGATACACTCGTGTTTATTCGCGTCATGAGTGGGGAGCAGTGTTTAACCAGTGATTTACTGAGAGCCGACAACACACGAGTATGTCTAATCGCTATAGAAATTTATTCACTTCCCCTAACTTGCCCAACACTGATTGGCAGCTATGCCTGTGGTGAGTTTCTCCCACCCCGGATCGATCAGCTTATAAGTCCGATACCGTATATAATCGTAACTTCAAGGAACATTTATGGCAATCGTTTATTAGATTGGTCATGTTGGCTCATTGTTACACTCTAAGCTCCGTTTGATAACAAGCGTTTACAATATCTTGCACAGTGGAATTACTTTAACCCTATATACAGGGTTGTCAACTATGGCGATTTTTCGCCAAAGTGGCTACTTTTTTTTTGGTATATGCCACATAATTTGGCGATTGGCGGACAAGTATGGCGACATTTAAATTCATTTAGCGAAAGTGTGGCTACATTCCGAAATTCACACAAAAATAAAACCTATAATTTTTCCATAAACTTATTTTTTGGATTGACATTGTAGATTATACAATATTAAAATAACTTATAACAATATTAATGTATGTATTTGTCCAACAATTGATTAATCCATAGATGTTGTCAATAATATGAACCATTCTAAAAATTTGGTGGGAGTATTTCTCTTGCACTGTTTATCATAAACATTGAGAATTAAATTTGATAATCTGTCATTCTTACATAAACTTGCAGACAGTAATCGATTAGGTATTTTATAAAATGAATACAATAATCTGATTGTATACTTATACCTGTACTTTGTTTTATTGGCAGACCGCATTACATCGCCCGACTCCCATCTCTGCTGTGCATATGTAACCGCTACGTGGTGCTACTCTCACTACATAAAGTCCGTTGCAATAGAGAATGGTACATGTCGTCACCAATACCTGCTCGAAGCCTGACGTCAATTACGCTCGGCTGCTGGCTACCACTATATGTTGCCTAGCAGCGAGGAATCGGCTACAATATAGATAAAAAAAAAAATTGTGCGCGTATATAGTATGTGATCACGCGTTTTGTAAAATTATTTACAAACATAGAGGGTGTTACAAATTTCCGCGGCCACCTTCAACTGTTTAATTTTAAATGGATTTTTGCTGGATTTTTTAGTCATTGTTTTGATAACGACCTGAAACAGCTTTTGAATGATATCTGGATAAATATAAGAACTAAAAGATACAGCAATCCATTTATAATTAAAAATATAAATGTGGCTGCGATAATATACACACAAAATTTTATTTTCATATCTTTTTACTTTTTGTGCTAAATGTCGCCGACACACTAATATAATATAAATAATGCCACGAATAAGTCAAGCGGTATGGAGCATTATAAATTCTAATTTAAACAAGAGAAAAACTCACATTAACAAAATTGATACAGGTCTAGGTATTTTGTGGCTGCCTCTGGCTATTGCCTGTTTGTACCAATAAGTGTTCTAACACTTTGGCGAATGAGTTTACCTTCTGGAGTCCACTTATTCATACTGTGCTGACAGTGGCGGCTGGTACTAAAGGGCACAAGGCACGTGCCCACCCAACCACAAAGATAAACACAGAAAGAAATTCGCATGTAATTCAGTGCATTATTTTATTTTATTATTTTTACGTATTTTTAAAACAATGGTATCAAATTTCCTTCCTCACCACAGACGCTAGCGCCTATGCGAACGCTCAAAACTATGTTCCGGCGGCACTATTTCCGATGTACCTATTTCGAGTATGAATCGGACGGCTCCGTTTATCTTCGCCATATGCGCTTATAGGGTCGCTTTGGGGCACGCAATTTCGTGTCTTCAGTTAACGTCTTGCATTCAGTGCGATTGTATCGTTTTCAACGCGTATTGCGCATGTGTGATTTCAAAGGCTTGAAGTTACGTTTATTATTAATGATGGAAGAGAATGGAGAGAAGAGATGGAAGAAAAACCCGCTCTCATTTGAGGAAAACTTAATTAAGAAGAAAGGATGGCCTATTACTAATCTTCAAATAAACTACACTTCCACAAGTAAATTGCAATAAATTATTAATAAAATATTATATAGAAAATATGAGTGGATGTGTGGATGTTCACTAACAAATAGATTTTGTTTTATCTGCTTAATTTTTAAGAAAGATGGTCAGTGCGTGAATAAACAAGGGTAAATGATTAAAGCATATCGCAGAGAGGCAAAGAAACACGAAAATTCCGTTTCTCATTCTCTATTTTAATGTTCTAGGCAAAGTGAACATACGTGAATAGTTAGACATTGCTTATTTGCGACATAAAATTACGTACACCGATGTGGAAAAAAATCGTCATATTTTGCGTCGGTTAATTATGTGTATAAAAAACTGTGAAATCTTATCCTATGTTGGACAGCGTAAAATTGAAAAGTGATCTTTCAGTAATTTATGAGCGCGATGACATGTGTGACGTAAGGTGTAGGTGGTGTTTTGCCACTTTTAGTGTTCATAACACACAACAACTTAAAAGAAGTTTTGACGGAAACATGTAAACTGTTGGATATTATTTGTACAACCGCCATGTCGACAGCAGAATGTGAACGATGTTTTTCCACCCACAAACGTATTAAAACTTTTCTGAGAAGCACAATGTCAGAAGATCGACTGAATGCATTTTTACAACAAAGTCATACACGTCTTTCCCAGCATGAAAAATAGCAGAATGGATTTTAGGTACAAAAAATAGCCAAGTTCTTATTTTGTGCCCATTTTCTTTCATAACTCGCGAGCCGCCACTGTGTGCTGATACCATCAGTAAGGGAATGCACCCAAAATTATATCCATTATTTAATTCCACATATGATTCTCACTGCTTCGCTGTCTTTCAAACAGTTAACGATGAGCAAGATAGGGAAAGTGAATCCCGTTTTACAACAATTACACATACTCGTGTTTATTCGCTTCCTGAGTTTTGCTGCCTACGAATATGTCTAATTGTTGTAAAAGCGGATTCACTCTCCTATTTTACTTATCGCGCTACAAACAACTGTCCTCTCCTCGTTTGCTGGCGTGTTTATATTTTATTCCTCTAGTTCTAGAGCAAGCAATGTCTTTCGCGATCATTCTAGTCTAGTGCGTTCGCACTAGAAACTGCGATTATTGACGAAGCATACTACAACGACTTCTAATGACCCATTTAATGATCTAAGATGATATCTGCTGTATACAGATAGTACCATCTTACTGTTGCAGTTGGAAATTTTAATTTTAAATATAGGCGCGCGTAACAATATCTTTCAATAGCAATTAGTAACATAACGATGAGGGATTTATACAAACGCGACATATTACAAAAGTTTCGTTTTTTCGTGTTTCCGTCCAGAAACATCATTTAGAAACACTATCTATTTATTATTTGGGTTAACAGATAACAGAATTTTTATTACACAATTTCTTTCATGTTAATGCCTAAGGGATGATTTCCTGCCGCGGAACCTTTTAGTAATATGTCCTGGTATCTCCAATGAATTGATAAAAATATGTCATACTACGAAGGAAATGCCAAAAAGGATTTATTCTCGGAACCGTCAAAATACTAAGGTAATATAATATGTGTTGACAACCGATACTGTTAACTGACTGTCTATCTTTTTAATTATTTTTAATACATAACAAAATTAAGATTTGTCTACCCAAAAAGTAGTACGTAAGCAACACACGGCCACTCCTTTGCAAATATTCTCATTTGTGTGCAAACCGTGCTCATCATACTCGCAAAAAGTTTCTTGACTATTAAATTTAATGCTCCATCAGGGTATTTGCTTTAAAAACTTAGCATTGTATAAATTGATTTTAATGATTGGTTCTGAATAATACAACGAATGATGTAGTAAAATACGGTTCACCATATCATACGGACCTTAACTAATCAAAATACCAGCTATCATGGAGCTTAATTTTTACTAAATTTAATAATTAAAAGGTTAATGAAATAATAGTGTTATCTACATAGGACAATAATACAAACGGAGTCCATCACTTCACAAATTCTTATATTGAAAACTTGCGAACGATTTTGTAAAATTTATTAAATGAATAAGCCCGAATTATAAAATCATAAAACAGTAAAAATTGTAATCGAATTATACAAGATTAAATCAACTGAATCATATTACACATACCTATATAAAAATCCTTAATCTGCCATATACGTTAGTTCTACCATTGTTGGGGTAAATTGATACCGAAAATAAGAAGTGGACTGTATATAATTTCGTTTTATTTGTGACATCAAACTTATAAATTAGACAATAAACGCTTCACAACGATACACCCCATCACGCTATTATTCTAGACTCGCTTCAATCTTCTTCCTCTTTATTTTATTTGGCGGGTAGTTTATTTCGTTAAGAGAGGGGGAATAAAGACCGGCGGGAAATTTAAATATTGTTTACGCCTGAACAACCATACTTCATTAAAGACACGCAGGACACGATATATGATTAAATACATATATGCTATGTCATATGAGAGAGACTAAATCTACTATAGAACTGAGCTGCTGAGTCTGCATTTTTTTTTTTCTGCGAGCGATGTTTTGGCATTCAGGAACTTGCAAGTTTCGACGTATTTTCCCCCCAACTTGTTATTCGGGTCTATTCCATATCACATCGTAAACATTTTAGCGATCATCATTAGATTTTAATACTAAATCGTATCGTTTAAAAATCTAACGATGATGACACTATAACAATACATATTTACGATGTGATACGGAATAGACCTGAATAGTGTCAAAAACTCATCATGTTCGAGATCTCTTCTACTAAAATAAACTAATACCCTTGCATTGTAATTGTAGATAATAATAGGGAGTTATCGCAAGTATCCCAATAAGAGACCGATAACCTTAACGCCACGTGGTGCCGACCGATAAATTTATATTTACGGGAGAAAGTGTAAAGAGTTATAGCATATCTTTTCCGACAAAATAAAAATATTTGAATTTGGCGGTTAGCTCGGTGTCATTTCTGACTACAACATAACCACACTATTCGAACAGAAAAGGGTTTTCACTTACAATTAGAATATGCCGCAACAGTTCTAATGATTTTCTTTTGAAAATCTCAAGCGTTTCCCATCGGGTTTAACCGACATTTTAATCAACACATCATATAACATAACCTATATTCTTCTCAAAAACAGCCCCGTAATTTTGACAAGTATATCGGGCTCCGATACCGATAACTCTGTTCCGATAAGTCTGAGCATGCGCATTAATGATATTGAATGTATTATCGTTTTCGGAAACTTATCGGACTGCTTGCGATAACTCCCTAATAGAAATTCACACGGTGTAACTAACTATAAATAGTTCGTGTTTTTTTTTTGAGTACAAGCAACATTATTAGTCTTAATCAATTAATTCGCAAAAATAGAACGTTGACTCACCCGATCTGTGTGTGTATGTATACGATAAAAGAAGCACGTTTAGTAAATGAGATTACCGTTTCTCAAGCTTTGAATTATTGCCACTTTATGTCTTATTTAAGTAATTATCTCCCAAGCGAATAGCTTTTAAATGACCGAATAGTGAGAGAGAAAAAGAGATATTTTGTAAGTACAATGGTGTTATTTATCTAAATTATACAGCGTTTTTCTAATTTTAATTTACAAATGCGACAAGCGGAATCCTTATTAATAATTGTGTATGTAAACTTAATTAAATTTTAACTAGCGTAGAAATGTTTTTCGTAGGTTTTTTAGGCGCACCATTTTGTTTTTTTTTTTTTATTTTCACACTTCTCATTGAGATATGAGATGAACAATGACATAAAACACTGTATTAAACAAATAGTTTTTAATCGAATTAAAAAAATAATAATTTTAATTAAATTATAGATAGAACTATTCTGACCAGTAAAGTTGATCGAACTGATGGGCACGTCCGATTTTGATAAAATATTATAGGCATGTAGAGCAGTGAGAAATAAGCTGAAAATGGAATCGAACGATTCCATAACGATTGGAACTAGCAGATATCGAACGGAATTCCGACATTTTGGTTTAATAAGGAGATCAGTGATGCATGTTTGGAGATGGTCTAATTCATAAACTATATGAAATGATAACATTTACCGGTTTTTGGATTTTTTCCAAAAATATTATATACAGGGGCTACAGTAAACCCAAAATGTCCCTTACACAAACCTTTTTTTCTTATCTACCTCAAGAACGAAATATTTGAGAGCATTTATATTTGATATTGTGCGTTAGGAGTAATTAAAAGACGCGATAGCAAGGATTTGGTTAAAAGGGCCTAAGGGTTAGCTGAGTCTTCCGATGTTTTGTTTTATTGATATATTCTTGAAAACAGCTTTAACGATTTTTTTTCGAAATTCAAATTTTTGCTACATCTGGTGCAAACTTCTGTTTTCTTATGCCACTGGTTATTTGTAATCCAATTACATGTGATTACATGTAATTCATTGTAAAGGGAAGGTGAATTAAAGATGATTATTTGTTTCAAACACCCGAGGTAGGGATTGGGTTGAATTATTTCTAAAACGAAGAAATTAATGGTTTTTGAATACTGGGGTATTTAAGGGGGCATTTTTCATTATGTAAAATACAGTTTTTTTGGGTGAGGGGGGACGGGTGGAGGGTGATTGCATGTCTGTAATCTATAATAGGATTACTGAATGTAATCATAATTTGTACTCATTAATCAGATTACATCTTGCCCCACATAGGTTAAAATAAAAAAATATTTGATAATTTTAATTTCAAGTGTAAGGCCGGTTTTACATTATACTTAATTTAGTACGAAACTTTGATATAAATTTGCTATTAAATTCAAAGAGTATCATACAGAAAAATTTATTTGTAAATTTCGTACGAAATATTGTACTGAATATTTAGAACTTGTTCTATTTTCTCATTCATTTTACAAACGAAATATGCGTGCGCAATATGTGAATTGTTGGTTATGTTCAGTGGATAGGTCAGCGTTTGTCGTACTATAGGTACAGATCACTCAATCTAAGTTGACATAGACAACGCAAAAATACACGATGTAGTTTGTAGTTGAGTCAAAGCATAAGGAAGTTCTGTTGTCTATCGTATATAGCTGTATTACCATCCATTTTAGAATAATGTCGTGGTCATGTCAGCAGGTTGAATTGTTGATTGAGTATTCAAAACTACCCTAGATAAAGTTAAAATTGATTGATTGTATAACAATTTGTTGAACATACTCAGTTTTATAATCTATAAAAAAAGATAGATATATACAAAAAAATGCATTTTATTTTTAGAATTATATTTCATCCCTAACTTGTCTTGCAAAATTAAGCAGATCTATTGCCATTTGGTCGTTGCACCTTACCAAAGTTTCAACCCAAAATTTCAACATTTTCCTCTGCAACTTCATCTATATCGATGCAGCTTAAGTTTTTAGTAGAACACTAGAAATAAGCTTATAATAACCATCTGAAGGTCTAAGTACTACTAGACTATTTGCGCCTTTATATTTGAAGAAGTAAAATCTATCAGATCCAGGTCTATCCACGTCCGTCAATATCACCTAAGCAATGAGCAAATTGTTCATCAAATCGTTCGACAATGGACCGTCAGTCCTTAATCCCGAATTTAATGAATTTAGAATGCATCTTCCTTCAGGTCACATACTTATCCAATTTTTGCATAATATTTTACGGGACCTAGCTATCATAGTTACATTTAAAGATGATAGCCATAACAGCATACTTCTTGGTCAGCCATTTTACGGTAATATTAATCCTTTTCATAACTTTTTTCATACTAAATTTTTTACTTGAAATAACAAACAGACATACTCAAATATTTTGTACCAATTTTCAGATGTAATTTTTTTATGTATGACATGCAGGTAAATTTCTTTATAAATTCAAAATAAAATTTTATACAAAATTTCATACTAAATTAAGTATAATGTAAAACGGGCCTAATTTTACAAGTCTACTTTAGCATTAAAGATGTCGCATAGAAAGAAATGTATATATTAAAGCATTTATTAATATTGCCCTACTTGGCTCACGTTTAAAAGCACATTACTACATATATAAATTCAAATATAATTACCACAATATCTTATTTTGATAATGAGAAGTTTAATAATTATGAAAAAATGATAATAATTTGAATTTTATAAAGGTGATCCAATTCCAGTTTCCTAACTTTTATTTATGAAAAAAAAAAAAAACAAATATAACATTATTTTTTTTTTTGTTATTAATCGTACATTTGGTATTATTCATATTAATAAATGGAAAATTATGTCACTCAAATGTCCGCCTCTGGACATTCTGCAGCAGTTAATTCTCTGAAGATAATTTTCGATGATTTTTGTTGTAATTTTCGGGGACTATCCTGGCTATAACATGTCTGATGTTGTTTCTTAGGTGGTCCGCCGTTGCAGATTTGTTGGCGTAGACTAGGCTCTTTAAAAACACCTAAAAGAAGAAATCCTATAGTGTTAATTTTCACGATCTTGGTGGCCACTTGATGTCACTGCTACGTAAAATAATGCGACCGTTAACCTTTTCACGCAAAATGTCTAACATTGTACGCGATGTGTGGCAAGTTGCACCATGTTATTGGAACCACACCTTCTCCAGTGCTCACCGTTAACTGTTACTTTCTGAGTTTCCTTGTTTTTATGAGAAACGTCCAATTTTGCTCCTTAGCCATACTGACCATCATATGCACGACACCCTTACTCTTTGGGAATGCAATGGTGTTTCATGCATCACGTGAGGATTTTCTTCATTTCATATGTGGCAATTGTGTTTATTAACATACCCGGAGAGTGAAAAATACGCCTCACAAAAATCTTGGAAAAATTAACATTGACTTCTCACTCCTCTAATAGTAATTTGCGTAAATTCTTCGCTATCCATGAGCTTTGAGCTTTAATTCTTGTGTTAACTGGATTTCATGGAGGTGTAAGTACAAGTCTATGCAAAAGACCCAAAACTTATGAACGGTAACGAATCGATAATTCTTGGTCTTCAGCCACACCATCACTCACAGCAGCAATATTCTCGGCTGAAAGTGCGACACGATATGTTGATCGATACACAGTTCACACGGAATTGTTATTGCTATAGAACAATTGAACAATTTTAACGCATTGAGTAATCGTTAAGCGATGGTGTTTTTCAAAGTAACATTGGATGTGTCAAATAAGCCATATTGTTAAAAATTGTCTAATTTGGAATGTAGCAAATATAGCTGGATTAATAATAATAAAATATATTCTTTTATTTTACTATACTATACCCCTGCTTCGAGTTGCAATTTGTGCATGTTGTTTGGGTATGTGGTACGTATATCTAGTGAATAAATAATGGGTGCCCTTATAGAGCAACATATGGGAAATTTTTTTATTGTTAAAATATACTAAAACTTTTTTTTGGGGGATAGGTTGTGCATGTCTAGAAACCCCAAAATTCATTTTGACACATGTCACGTGATCACTAGTATGGCGGTAAATTTAAAAAATATGCCGTGAATCTGCAAAAAGTGAGGTTAGATGATATGATATACAAAAAAGTTATTTGAAAAAAGTTCCTTAGAATTCAATTTTGAGGCTGTATGCAAATTTTTGTAAACATATTTAAAAAAAAATAAAAACCACAATTTTTGCAAATATTGTTTCATTGAATTACATATTTCCATTTTTTTCGCTTTTAGCAGCTCAACTGCAGTACTATTTCCAAATTTGATTGATACTCAAACAATTTTGTCAATTTTTGCAAAATTAACATAACGAAAACTGAAAAGTACATTTTCAGTGTGACAATTGTTGTTGCAAGGGACTGTATCTAGTAATAATAAATAAAATTTTACAAACATTTTCTCTGCAAACCACTTGGCAGACATTACTTTTATCGAAAATTATTATATTTCTTGTTTGTTTTCGGCATTAAAGTGGAAACCGTTAGTCAAAAACTGATAATACTACATGCACGCACTGAAGGTTTTGAAGTAGATTTTGAAATTAAAGAGCAACGAATAATAAACAGTAGGTAAAATAAAAATGATAGTAATTGCTTATTTGCCGAAAAATTAATAGTATATTTCAAACCAAGGGAGGAAAGTGCTCTATTGTAATTGTCCAAGGCCTGCAATAGCACTTTCCTCGCATGGTTTGAATACTATTTTTTTCCAGCTAGTCCAATATTAACTAACTCACAGGTATGTCTTTATTATTTTTGTCTTAATTAATTAATTAATGTCTAAAAATAATAAAGACATACCTGTGAGTGGCATGATAGATAGTAGGCTTAATCTGTCAAATATTTTTTGAGAACTGTCAAGTTAGCGTCGTTTTAAAAGTGTCTAATAATAGTTTAATTGAAATTTAATACCCTATAATTTAGCAATTATCTCATAAATAAGCTCAGACTGGGCCGAGTGTACTAATGTCATCTATCAATAATGTCACATATTATAAGATGTACAGTTTCGTCATGTCAACGTCACTTACTTTACGTCACTAGCAGGGAGTGTCTGTGGACACACACTCCCTGCTGGGAAAAAAATAGTTTACTACATTATTTTGTTGTTTCTAATTTCAAAGCCTACCTTACTTATAAGAAACAGAACGGTATGTATGTCTAACAAGTATGCATGTTTAGAGCTTCATTTCTTGTTCTAGTTGTTCATTACTATTAGTTATTGTTTAAATGTGTTTGCTTATTAAGTATTCCTATCATTAACTAAAAATACTGGTTATTTATTTCTAGTTCATAAATACCTTCGGTGCGTGCAATAACATTGTGAGGGCTTAGATGTTTAGTGCTATCAGTTTTGGACTACCGATTTCACTAGTGGTCACGTGACGTGTGTCAAAATAAATTTTGGCGTTTCTAGACATGCACAACTATCCACCCCAAAAAAAGTTTTAGTATATTTTAACAATAAAAAAATTTCCCATATGTTGCAATATTTATGCCGGTCACTGTATATAAAGCTGCATTAGCGCAATCTAAAATTGCAATTATATGCAGGGTGTACCATTTGAAATAAGAAAGTTGGTATGTATACTTCTGCTACAATAGGAAGTCCGACATTACTAGAAATATTTTTCTGAGATACAGCCCGTACTACAACAAAGCATAAGCCAGTATAGATATCTGATGCACTATTTCAGGACCCTGTATATGCATAATAATTGAAAATACGTGAAGATAATCAAAACGTAAACAGGAGCAACATATATGTATAATGTGCAATTTAACTACATACTGAAAACTTCCTACAGAGAATAAATAAGACAAAATTATAGGCTTTATTAATATCTAACTTCCACCCCTACGAGGGCTAAATAAACATCGCCCCTAGTTGACTCTCCTTCTCTTATTTAGAGTTCTTATTCGCCCTACTGCGTTGATGTAATTTATTAAAATATCCAAAGTTACGCGGAACTCGACTCGAAGTCGTTCGTCACCGCGGGCGGCGCGCGGCGGTCAAAGCCGATGAGTAGGAGGGCCGGCGACGCCACCCCCGGCGCTATCGCCGTCCCCTTCTCCCCTATATTCCGAAACACATTTTCAACTTTCTCAAACCAAACATCGCGCAATAATAGTTGCCAACTTTGCGCTCCGGAGTTGTTCGGAATTAGTTTAACTGTGCTTCCCTTGTCCGTTCGCAGAGAAACTCCCGGACTAAACAGTCCCGATTGCCGACACCGCCGCCGCCCCCCTGCCCTCTTAGTCTCATCCCTCCCCGAGAGCTCTCGTTCGTCCCACGAACTCCGTTCCACGTACAACATGCTCACGTAACGACATTTATCTTTGTTTTGTTACGTTCGTGGTAGCGTTAGCTACTTCGCTATAGTTGCAGTGGCGGCCCGTTATGGACACCCTCTCGGATGCTTTTAAAATGGTTAATGCTTGGGGGGAATTACCGACTGTGTGTTATGATCAAATGTCGTATTAAAACGTGGGATATGAGAAGACTATCAAATAGCGGAGCCCCTTAGCAATGTAGATTGCGTTTTCAAGAAAAATGACGCTTTTTGTACCAAGACAGAAATGTTTAAGAAACTCTAAATCATTGCAAATTATATATATTAATTCAGTAAATCACTAGTTATGTATACACAGTATACTGTACATGGAATAATACGTACTTTCGATTATTACGTACCTACACATTTCATTGGCCTCAGCCAAAATTCTTTTGTTTTTTTTTTATCAGATATTACGTACTATATGTAATTTCCACTCCACATATAAAGTTCAAATTACGGTTGTACCCAGTTATTCTGAGGCACTTTGTGCTGTTAAAACTTACATTTTTTTTACAATGTACTGATAATGTGAGTGATGATATTATGCAAGCGTCCTGAGAAGTAGTGTTGTAAATATTCGGATGATTTCAATAATCGGAAGGCCATGATAGTTGGAATAATATTCCGGTTCCATATTCCATTAAACATACTTGGTTTAATGTTTTATATACTCGGGAGATTTCAATAAGTGCGGTAGAATACGGGATCATATTTTGAAAGCTGAACTATGTACTTTGTTTGTCAAATAAATAAGACATTAGAAAAACTAGAAGTCGTATTTTTAATGTTATCCACAGTGAATATTTACAGGCGGTTTTTAGAATGTATGTCATTTTGCCTTACTCTTCCCTAAACCTTAGACTTAAGATGCAGAGAAAAAAATCAAGTGGTGTAAGATCCGGTGATCTGGCAGGCCATGGCCCCCCTTCGACCAATCCAACGATTGTGAAATTGTCGTATTCCGAGAGCGTACATACTCATATCTCATTCTCCAACAAATCTGGACCGGGTTCTAATTTTTCTGTGATCAAAGGATTGATTGTATCATCCAGTATGTTCATAGGTGTTACCGTTTTAAGTCCCGTCAATGAATAAGGTCCTATGAGATAATCGCCAATGATACCACCCATACAACAAATAAGGGTTGGTGTCACCCCAATATCTGTAGTTGTGACGATTTACTTCACCGTTCAATGAAAAAGTTTCGATTATTGTTGAGGTGTTTGGTTATTAATCCACAAAATATTATATGCATTTATGTCAGGCTTTATTACACCTTATATATATATCAACTAATATCAGCTGTGTGGACGGTCTGGCTTGAATTGTTTCAGAAATAGGTTTGTTTATCTAAAATAACGAATACATAAATATCTATTTCAATATGGTCATATTTTATTCTTAATACCTATTTGAAAATTAAGATACGGTTTTCTAAAGCTACGCTAAATTTACTGCTTTTTATTACTGCAGGAGCTGGCAGCATATGTGCTAAAGCAAATATCTCCGACATTCCTACTCTATAACCTAAAAACAAAAAGGGGATTAGTTAAATGGTTTCTTTTACTAAACTGTACTAAATGTAACAATCATGTATAATTGTATATGATACTGAATTGGATCTGGGATGTGATCATTAGTTTTAGATGGCTTTATATGTGTGCATTTGGTAGAATTGGATTCGATAGATAATGCTCTGATGAGGCATAACATTATTTCTTTGGTGGAAATGTGATGAAATAAGATTACCTTTCGAAACGTGTTTTGGAAACTATGAATTTGAAAATTTCACTTCTCACTTGTAAATTTTTGTATATATTAGTTGTGGCAAAGCATAATGCTAATTTATTAGCATTTTTCGATCGAAATAGTCAACGAAAGCTAAAAGATTGAATTCATTGCTTTGATTTAGCGATGGACACTGGACACTATCGACGCTAGTTTAACTATATAACAAATATATATAATATGCATATACTATAATCGTCAAAATTTAACTAGGGTAGGAAAGAGCGCGCCGCTTTAAAATAGAGACGGTAGTAAATATAGTCGTGTCTCCTACCACTATGCCTAACGCCCAATATCGTTTCAAAATTGGCATCGGTGCGTAGTGCAAGATCATTTTATGCGTAGTATAAGATCCCTATAGATACTAAAGTTAATTTTTGTCGACTACAATGTATGTATGTATGTATATGCAGAGGGTAAACCATAATTTACGAATCATTTAGCTCGTATATTTAAAAAAACGAAAAACAATAACCATCTATCACACTAAAACGACGATATATTATATACCTATGTGTTATACCAAGTAGCATGAGGTCGCTATTTTAATCATTTACTTTTCTCTGTGCGTAACTGATAAAGTTCATGATAAATAAAGCGGTAATTCCCTTGCAAATTATTATTATTAGCGGATACTTAAAACCAGTTAAAATCGATTTCAAAATGTTCCTGGAAGGATTTCGTTAATATCTGAGCGGATGTGCGATTTCTCTGTGAAAATAATAACTTTTCCGAATCAACACTTAACACAGATATTAAATGGTTTCCTCTTGCTGTCAGCGCTACAGATTTAAATTTATAATCTGTAAATAGCTCACGCTTAGGAATCCAATATATTTTTTTTAGAAAATCCATAAGCGCTGCAGTTTAGTTCGACACATTTCTCCCCAACAAAAAAAGTGCTATTGTACTTTTACTTAGTTAATACTCATAAACGATTTAAGTATAGGTTTAGATTTAATACACTTATCACAACGTAATCATAAGATACTTGTGCACGCTCATCGCGGAGAATTTTAGTCTTAACCACAGATTCGAAAGCTATAATCACCGGAAAAATTCCGTTAGGAATGAAATTATTAATATTTGCTAATATAATTATAAGATTTGTACTATTTTCCTTTTACTGAAATATATTTATTAGCCATTATAATTAGATGAATGATTAAAAATAAAGGTCACGTACCATAGTCCTTATCGCTTCGTCTCCTATTATTTACTCAAGGACGCATCCGAACGAACCTTCACTGTTTCCTCTTCAAATTTTCCCAACCCATTCTCCCTCTCTTTGTCTTTACCGGCCTCCCTTGTTCCAAAGATAAGCCTCGCCGGTTCCGCAGTTCCAGTCCCTCGTTGGATGGAGTTAATGTTTGCATAAATGGAACAAGTTCAAAATTTCAGCTCGCATAATTGAAAACTTGTTGGTATAATTGTTTACTGTGCTCCGCTGCAGTTCCTGTGGTGCTCTTATGCTATTTAATTATGCAATTATATATCAGAAGTTTAGAAACGAAATTCGTTTAATGGTCGACTCCCCTTAATTATAACCTGTGACTTTCAGTGTAATTCGATGTTGGCACATAATATTATCGTTTCCTATAACGTTGTTGTATTAAATTTTCCGCAGACTGGAATTGCTTAATCACTTTCCTATTTAATGCCAGTATGCAGTTTGGTTTATAGACACGAAGGCTATGTTGAAAGTTTTAATTTTTTTATTTCCTTTAACCACTGCGACATAAGATTATTTTGCTGGAAATGCTATTCTTTCTAAAAATCCATTATCCACGTTTTTATCTTTTATTTGACCGTAAAGATATTCATCGTTTATCATTTTTTTTTTTTTAGGTTGGGTAATTGTAATTACTGTTAATCTGATATTAGGGTAATTGTAATTACTATTAATCTGATATTAGAACATTCATTTATTTTTTATACTGTTCGAAGTTTTTTTTATTTTAATTTTCTTCAACAGAATTTCTTTCAAACATTTTAATAATAAACATGTTGCGTTAAACATTGTCTAAAAATTGACCACAGTTAGGAAAACAATACATTAAACAAAACAGAATTTATCGAAGCACCGAAAATATCCTTAGAATCAACGTACTTTTTGTTTAATAATACAGTTCATCAACCAAAATTCGAAGCAGCAAATACGCTTTTGGCAATAGTTGTCAATCTTGTAATGGAAAAATTAGAGAATAATGTGCTAAATAATATAAACTCAAGACATATTAACATTCCGTTCTTTAAAATATCTGCATAAACCACTCTAATCTGGCTGTTCCTTATAATTATGAAAAAAAAAAAATATTAGAACATACAAATTGATTCATATCTTATTAGACTTCAAGTACGCCCCTACACAATTTGAAAGCAGCACTATCAATAATCTGGTAGATTGATGTTATTATTTTTTAAAGAGTAATGAAATGATCTAAAAGCCAACTTGGAAACTATTCCTAAATTATTATTAAAAGATAACTAACTAAGTATTATTTGAAATTCATCAATACTACAATAAAAAAAAAAATAAAGCAAACATGATACCTTTAAAAAGGGATATACATAATTTATATCCACTGTGCCAAACTTCAGATATGGTTCCTCCATCCGAAACTTCTGTCTGGTGCAAAAATCACTAAGATTTGCTGAACATCCATGTAATGCATTTAATAGAGTTATGTTTAATGGATTTATCATTGCTCGATTTCTTCTTCATTAAACATTGCAAAGAAATTTTGAATTTCTTGGCAAAATTAATGAAATGATTACTTTGGTATCTATTACAAGCACCTACTATAAATTTAGCGTAGTTTTTTTTTTTTCATGGTAAATATGTAGGGGGAGTCCGGGAGACTTGACCATAAGGGAGAGTTGAACTAGTTCAAACAACAAATTTAAATCTCGTTAGTAGTACCGTCCGCACATTCGATTATTGGCGATCATTCGAGAATTCGATTAACGTTTGGATTATGAACGATCATTCAATTATGAATGATTTTTTTTTATCGTTCGACTATGAATTAATGATCGTTCGTATTAGTGGGCGATGAGTGAATAATTAGTTCATGAAACTTGAAAAGCTTTTGCAGTAAAAGCGAAACGTTGTTGAATATTTCGATGTATTGTCAAGACCTAAAAACCAAGAAAAAGAAAAGAAATTAAAATGAGTGTTTTGACCTAAAACAAACATTTCTATCTGATATATTGTATTGTCAAACTGAATGAATGATAATTGGATTATGCCCACCGCTAGTTGTGTTTACACCATTTATTATATTTTTAATACGTGCTAATGCCTACTTTTCCCAGTGTATGAATGCATGTTGTCTCACTCTGTTTCACCGTATTGAGCAATAGAGGCGCCTGAAATCCCCACCAGTCATCCCATTTACGGTGCCTCTCTCTGGCTGATCACGTTTATGGCGTTTATAAGTTACCATGGTATAGTATATATATATAATAATATGGATTATGAGCCCTATTATTTGAAAAAGTAAATTTGAATTGTTTTTTTTTTTTTGTTTTATACGAGCAAACTGGTGTAAAGTAGTAATTCAGCAGTCCCATTTGCAACTGGATAGAAAGGACATTTAATTTAATCGTTTTTGTCAAACTTAACATCTGTTTTTTATCGGTATTTTCTTTTTATTTCTTTCTTCCTTTTCATTATTATTAAAATGTTTATCTAGATATGAACCACACGTCATTAATGACGATGAGAAAGAAAATAGCAAATATTTATTTTAAAGTTTAATTATTAGATGATTTAAATTCGTTCTTTAGAAGCATTGTCCGAAAAAATTGAATGAAACTTTAGTTGAAATTTTTTTTTGGAATGTTGAACTTACAGTTTAGTATTTCATCCAATTGACTGACCCAATCGCTTGTCCAAAGTGGCATTTTACATTAGCGGATATCTACATACATAGATTTGTGCCGTTTTATGCATATTTCATTAGAATTCCGAAAAACTACAAACCCTCATAGATCATCTATCTGTTTTAATTAGAAATTATGGCTATCATCTGGGCTTAGGCAAGGGCAATGAGGGCGCGGCACGATATTACAAAAAGTTTATCGATTAAAAAGGAAGAGCACAGTTAGAGAGTTCTAAGCCGAGAACGATTCAAAACTCGAGGGACGACGCAGAGGCACAGTCGAAGAAAGATGGCGATAATTCTTCGTGGACCAATGTAGGGGAGCCCGTCTAAGAAAATAAAGCGGGCGCCGGAAGATTCTGATTAAAAAAGGAACGCTGATAACTTTTAATTTCAACATTAAAGATGAGCGGATTTTTAAAGCAGACAATTTATTGCAGCAACCTACGAACCCACCTTTATCAATTGGAACGTATTTTACATTATATAAATATACATTCTATTATGGACGATAGCAGCATGTCTAATAAATTTGCGAAGTCATTGATTATTAAGTGAATTTATGCGTGACAAGCTGTTTAAATAGATAAATTACTTGTATTTAATGTTACAAACATTATGTTTGTTAAAGGAAAAACATACACTACAGAAAAGATATATTCATATTTAAAATAAAAAAAAAACCGATTTATTTGTGTTCGATAGCTTTAGAGGAAAACAGATTTACATATGTATGTAATTTTAAATAACATAGTAAACACAATTATATTCACTTTGTTGTGACTATTCAATAATTTATTTGCACACGATCTATTTAAGAAAAATCATGTTTATTAAATGCAAATATTTGGTATGATATACATATATTTCTAAATAAATAATTAGATTAATTAGCTACCGCTTTGCTTTAATGTATTGTAAACAAATACCGTAAATAAATATTATTTTGTAAAACACAAAACATAATTATTTAAAACAATGGCAAAAATACTATATGATACTACATATGACTTATTTAGCTCTACATATATTTTATTACACATATATATATTTTAAACAATTTTTGTTTTCGGTGATTGAGTATTCAATTATTAACAAAACATAAGCAATAAAGTAATGGTATACGATTTGGTCGTTGATATAAACGTTATAGCTGCGTTGAATAATCAATACCTGCTGTCGGAAACTTCTTCACAAATGTAAAAACTTTTAACCTCTGAAGTACACTTCCTACCGCTTAGTCACCAGCTGTGACTCAAATGGCATAGTTGAATAGGGTTCAAATAAACAGTAGAACTTGTTTGATGTTTATAATCAGTTTATCTGAGTTCGTATCATTCATGGATAGGTATACCTATAAAATATTAAATCCCAAACTACATTCGCAAGTATCTTATCAGAGGAAATAACATTCATAATATTTTCGACTTTGAAACAATCTTTTGTAATCTAAGTTAATTATCACCCGATTTGTCTATGTAAGCTTTTGTTATGTTCGATAGGTGGTTACAATGCAATTATTTGATGTTCTGTTTAAACTTACAAGGGCCATGACGAATATTTTTAGTGTACGAAAGCTTTTTAACCTTTGTATATTAAAAAATATACTAAATATACAATTTAGAAAACTTCAATTTTTAATAAAAATTTACAAACATTTCCTCATATTGACTTTGATAGATTTTTAAGGTCGTCAGACAACACTACCACGCATCTTACCTTATTTTTAATAGAAAAAAACAGTTTTTCTTAACTCTGGATTGATAAAGCTGTTTAGTAAGATAAAAATATGTTTCTATGAAATCACTAGTGTCCTTGCCAATCCAGAGTTCATTTTCACAAATACAAATACCTAGTTTTAAGATTCCAGTCAGATAAAGTTAGATAAGATGATTATTGTCGTTTTACAATAACTCATCTAAAAAGCATTTCCACCGTAAAAAAAAAGTATCTCATGTTTAAGGGATAATCTTAAATATTAACTGCTATAGCAGGCTTCATGGTATTGAAATTTAAATGAGGTTATCAATAATCCACCAGTTAGGAGTATTAAACGTAAACAAAGAGACCTATAATACCGATCTTTCAAAAGAGTTACCAAACTCCCAATCATGTTTTATTTTCGCTGGGCCGATGATTTTTAGAAGAATCCTTGTTAACCTTGAAAATAAAAGTTGATAAGTCGAATTGACAAAGTGAAAATGTTGTCCAATTTTTTAAAAACATTAACTAGAAAAACGTTCTATCTGTTTTATTTTTGTTTTCTTCGTTTTACAAAACTTTAAATTTCAATTAATTTGCTTATCTTTTTTGTCATTTGTTTATCACATACACGCTCAATAAGTTGCCTAACCCCAAGGAGTATAATTGTAAAGTAATTTCTGTTTCCTTATTTTCTGTTAATATCTGACAGTGCCGTCTTAGAAAATTTATACAAGCAGTCCAGAGTATATTGTTTAATTCTGCTGCCCAAATGTTGGCCTGTTTGATCAATGTATATGTTGTTATAATCGTGACAAGGGATGGAGTAAACTATTTTAATGTAGTTTGCCTATTAGTAAGCAACATTGGTTTTTGATTTGCCTTCAGAAAGAAAAATAATAGATGTGGGAGATACTTGTTGAAACACCATATTCGATGAGTAAAATAACAAAACGTTAAAAGTTTCAAACATTTAATAGTACCACTACGATCGTTTCACCATACAGTGGCTCCATCGGGTGGATGAAATGTAATTACCAGACTATTAAGATATTTCTGATTAAGAGTAGTAGTGGAGAGTAATGTAAATCTTTTTGGTCATTCTGAGAATACTTAGAGATCAATAGACATGATAAGTTAGGCTTAGCTCTGAATGACCAAAAAGATTTATATTACTCCCCACTACTAGCTCTCAATGTCTTAATAGTGTGGTAGTTACGTTTCATCCATCTGATGAAGCCAGTATGTGGTGAAACTATCGTAGTAGTACTATTATATATTTATAACTTTTAACGTTTTGTTATTTTACTCATCGAAAAAAAATAGATCTAAATTAGACGGTGTTATCTTCATAGGAAACTCTTTGATTAAATTTGAATTTTTTTAAGTTATATTTTCGATGAATGTCTTTCAAACTTTTATATTGCGTTTTAATGGATTTAAAAATTTCATTGGTTTTAAACGTGTCTAACATTTTAAATTAACCTTTGTAAGAGTGTTATTTCTTGTAAAATAGAATAGAAGTTAATTTAAATCATTGTTAAACGCTAATAAAAGTTAGCGAAAGCTTAGAAATGAAATAAGAAGTTCTTTTTTTATATACGACCGTCTAACCCGTTAAAAAGTTCGTGAAAATTAAAGCCAATACTTGACAGTTATGCTCCTTTTATAATTTTAATTATCATGAAATGTATTGAATATATGTCATTAATTATGTTTCCTTTCTTTTGCAGGTCGGCTTCATGCACCAATATGGAGTATACAGTCAGTCGCGAAGCGTAACCTGAGATTTTGGGAACAATTTAAAAGTTTGTTCTACGGCGGGACAGTGCTGAAGTTGTGTGAGTGTGGGTGTTGTGCGCGTGTGTAGTGTTTCATCGACCGAGAAACTGCTTCCCGCTTAGTCAGACTACTCTTCTACGTATAGGTGTCACTGGGAGAACCGGATTTTGGCAGGAGGATTACCAGGAGAGGGATCCAGAGTAGCAACATTTGAAAAGTGCCGCGAACGCGGTCACCGTGACCCCGTCGTCACCCACAATCGTGTATGCATCGGTGCTATCCGACGGTGGTCAGTGAGATCGTCATTCGCGCGTCATACTCAAATGGACAAACGTAAAATGATGGCAAAGAGGCCAAGGGTTGACTTGCGCGGCGGCGCCATAACGAACGGCCCGATGCAGACGCGGCCGCTGGTCGCTCTGCTCGACGGGAGAGACTGTTCAATCGAAATGCCGATACTGAAAGATGTCGCAACGGTCGCCTTCTGCGATGCCCAGAGTACGAGCGAGATCCACGAGAAGGTCCTCAACGAGGCGGTGGGTGCGCTCATGTGGCACACCATCATACTGACCAAGGAGGATCTAGAAAAGTTCAAGACCCTGCGGATTATCGTGAGAATCGGTTCTGGCGTAGACAACATAGACGTTAAGGCGGCCGGTGAACTTGGCATAGCCGTGTGCAACGTGCCCGGTTACGGAGTAGAAGAGGTGGCGGACACCACCCTGTGCCTCATCTTAAATCTGTATAGACGCACCTATTGGTTAGCAAATATGGTGCGGGAGGGAAAGAAATTCACAGGTCCCGAGCAAGTAAGGGAGGCGGCACAAGGTTGCGCGAGAATACGTGGCGACACACTCGGTATTGTTGGACTTGGAAGGATAGGATCAGCCGTCGCGCTGCGAGCGAAAGCGTTCGGATTTAATGTCATCTTCTATGACCCGTATCTGCCAGATGGTATCGAAAAGAGCTTAGGCTTGACACGAGTGTACACACTGCAAGATTTGTTGTTCCAATCGGATTGCGTCTCCCTACATTGCACGTTAAACGAACACAATCATCACCTAATTAACGAGTTTACCATAAAACAAATGAGGCCGGGAGCGTTCCTGGTGAACACCGCGCGCGGTGGCTTAGTGGACGATGATGCGCTGGCCACCGCACTAAAGCAAGGCAGGATACGAGCGGCCGCTCTTGACGTCCACGAGAACGAACCTTACAACGTCTTCACAGGTCCCCTCAAGGAAGTACCCAATTTGCTCTGTACACCACATGCGGCCTTCTACAGTGACGCGTCTGCAACGGAGCTCCGCGAGATGGCAGCATCCGAAATAAGGAGAGCAATAATGGGCAGGATCCCCGAGTGCCTGAGGAACTGCGTCAACAAGGAATACTTCATGGGACCCGGATCGTATTCAGAAGGTACAGGTAATGATAAGCTTGACGGCCGAATTTAAAATGGAACTCTGCCGCGCACGTATCGAATATTAATTGTAAAACCGTTGTCTTTCTGTTGCCTTGTTGTAGGGACTGTACACCCACTAAAAGATTTTATTCATCCAAAACAAGAAATCTCTTACGGCCTTGTAGATAGTGAGTCTTAAATTATATTTTTTTTTTATTTTCTTAAGTTTTAACTTTGATACTCCTACTTATTAGTTGTTTGTTTACGTACTTATTTGTATGGATACTTTCTGTAATCCTTCCGTATTTGTTGTTACTTTACTAAAAGTGCCTACCTATAATAACAAAGCGCCTGTACCTGTTTTCTGCCTCCTATTTGGTATTTTTATGCTTCCAGGTCCGTTCGTTTAACAATCAGTCCGGAATGAATTTTGTTGGCTAAAAAAGTAACTGATGAAAAGCATTTGCATAGTTTGTTTAAATATTTTGAGTGTACACGTGTATAGAGTAGATGTATTTTTATTTATGTATTATACTTACTGTTTTCTATTATTGTTGCTATAAAAGTATTTTTGTACTGAGGATTTCATGTTTTTTTTTTTTTCAAAGTTTATCACTTGCTGTAGTGTATCTACGGATAATTGTTAACAAAAGGTAAATCATTATGGCATATCTTTCCACTACTATTGATCTTGAAATTCTGGAC
Source organism: Protaetia brevitarsis (assembly GCA_004143645.1). NCBI lineage: Eukaryota > Metazoa > Arthropoda > Insecta > Coleoptera > Scarabaeidae > Protaetia > Protaetia brevitarsis. The sequence continues at coordinate 42,276 of RXPK01001227.1, read as the reverse complement.
ATTCATATTAGCTAAAGAAAAAAGTTAACCCTGTAGTGGTCGCGCTCTAAAGTGTGACACGACTGGTTGCGTCTAGCTATTAGACCCATACATTATTTTAATGTAAACAGTTTGCAAATGCAAATTATTGTAAGTACTATTTCAACGGGGTCTCACAGACAGATGCGAGTACTGCAGGGTTAAGAGACAGTGGTACTGGAGAACATGTGCTGCACGGGGCGTTGAGTGTAACTGATATTGATAAAAAAAAACCGATCATCAAATTCAATTCAACTCTTTCCAAAGTCTTATCCCAAAATGTCACTATTACTATTCACTTAGTTCATCTTTATTTGCTACCCGCCCTGTCGGTATAAGACGTAATTACTATTAGTACGGCAGAATCTTAGAATCGATGCACATTCTAATAACTTGAGAGCGATGGCGAATATCAGTAGATATGGGATAAAGAAAGGATTTTCAGGAAATAACGACTGTTATCTTTACTTTGCTAGAAACCATTCTAAAGTATTAGTAAGCAATTTCAAGTTAACAGTAGTAAAAGCAGTCCTAAAGATATTCTATACATTTGCAAACAAAACATTGTCAAACAAGAGAATGTAGTGTCAATCTGAAAACCTGACAGTTAGTATTTGTGACACTACCAGTAGTTACAGGATAAATCTTTGTGGAAAAGAATTATTAAACTGGATTCCACAAGAGCACTCAAAATATTACCAATACCAAACGTTTATGGCGGGATTCTGAGCAAAAAAAAAGTAAATTTTTAAATTTAGAAATCCGTAGAATACAAAAAAAAAATAATATGACTTACTGATTTACCAATAAAAATGATTGTTAACTATTCTAGGTTTCTGCTAGTTTCTATTCTATACAGAACCTACCTTAGTTAGTTACATTTTTTTCTTCATAAAGATACTAGATATTTCCATGACTTATGCGGTGGCCGAAATTGAGACTGTAAACACCGTGCAATTGATAGCATGAATCAAAATGAAATGGAAGGATATGTTCCCGTTTTTTTTATTATATAAAAATTACATAGCCGAAACAGATACATTTGCCACATTTTGCTTTAGAAGAGAGCATTTAAATAAATAATAATAAGTATTTAAAAAAGTGAATCAATATAAAGAGAACGTTTCTGTTAAATAAATGATTACTTGCAATAACGCGGAACGATCGTGACGTTGTCGTCCTAGCAGCTTTTAATGATGACATATGTACTTCTCTATTTACCAATACAATTTTATCATGTATATTATTTTTTGAAAACTATATGTAGTTTCTAATAAAACGCTTAAAATCGAATATAAAAGGTCTATGAAAAAAAACAACTAAGTATATAGGTCTTTGAAATTGGGTTTTACGTTTTTTTGCGTAGAATTAAAAAATGGAGTGATATATAAGGTGTTGCACTCAAAGTGACAAGCAGTTGGCAAGGCTACCATTGAAGTGGTGGTAGGACGAAAATGTCTGCCGAACGGAGTCTTGTCTTACTTTACGCTATCCTAGTGGATGGACTAATCCGGAAATTGACCAGAAAGATTTTTTTACTGTCTGAACTATGGTGACAATCTTACAATACTCGTTGGAGAGCGTTGGAGTACTAAAAGGCTTAGAACCGCTAGTGTTAGGAGGATTCCACACATCAAAGGGACGAAATGCCTTAAGGTATGGTTTGCTCAAAGACTTGCAAAAGGAATCCGCATATCCAGAAAACAGCCAACAAATCACTGTTGGTCCTGTGAAGATACAGGCTCTATACCACTACTTTGTCTGATCTATGTAGTTGAAAAAAAAAATTGAAAATACCAAAATCTATCTATTGTTATGTGAACAGGGATAATTACTTATGTACTTTTTGCCAGAGCCCCGTATTAAAGTTTGTTTAAAAACTGTAAGAATTGTATGCTATAGAATAATGCGAAGGATAGGTAAGCTTTGCTACTGATGAATTGATTCCAAAATAATTATAAATGCGTTTTACAGTAAATTATTTTTTTAATAGAAAAAAAGGTATTTCAGCAATTTTGTTCCGTCATCTTAAAGGTCTTTTTATCTACTTCTAGGATATAGTAGACTTTTTGTGCGCAAATTTGCGTTAGGACTATTTTGGTTCTACTCTACGGAAGAAGTATGTAGCGTGTGTAGATGGCGTTCGAAAGTGTTCCGCAGAAATTAAGGAAAGATTTGAAAAATATCAAAGGAAACACGATAATTTTTTTGTTAAATTTCAATCGTAGATTGATGGAACCGACTTGAAATTTACTTTTCGATGTGATCAGCCCAAATTCGCGAAGGTCCTGGACGCTCTGAGAAGATTTTTTTCAGAATGCAGTCACAAGACGAAGAAAAGGAACATTCAGGTCCTGCTGCAGGTAAGCAGTGAGCAATTAATAAAAGCCACGGAGATATCCTTATGTAAGTCGGTTCAACGAGATGCAGCAACTTTCTTAAGAAAAATTACCAATCGCGAACCATGCACTTCCACTGCTACTTGTGTTAAGAACGTATTAAAAAGCCATGAATCTAGTACTCAGAAGAAATTTAGTCCCGAGGAACCGTTAGCTCAGTTTTTAGACTGTCGTTTTACGAAATTTTCTTGCATAAGATTAGGAAAAACAAACCTAGTTTTACGAAAAACTACTTCTTTCGCACAAGAAAATTGTTTCACAGTTTCTGAGATCTTCTGTCGAAGTGTCGTTCCACCAATTCGTGGATCATACAGTACGGAGATTATGTTAATCACTAAGTACTGTTCTTAAACATTTGATATAACTAGGTCACTACAAGTTTGCATTGGATTTGAAGTGGTGTTGTGACGATAGCCCAGGGCCTTAATAGCTACAAACAACGATTTTGCAATGTTGGTGATAATAACGACTTTTTAATTCTCTTTTCATTTGTTTTTTGGAAATCACAATATATTAACAGTAATCGTAATCCTCTTGCTTGGCAAAACCGGACTGCTTCTACTAGATTGTGACGTGCCTTTATTTTTTTTAAGACACCAGAAGTGATACGGGATGATGTTAGCCAAATGATAGAAGATATCCAAACTAAAAGTCTTAAAAGTGTTTATTGATGAGAAGGAGATAACTTGCAACTTTTTAATAAATATAATATATTTAGCGGAAAATATACATTATCGTCTAATTTGATTTAATTTTTATTTTACTCATAACTAGTATAAAAATTTATGGCGAGGCCAAAGACAAAATTCTCTTGCTTACAGAGCTTATTTCTCAGACGTAGATCTTTGAAAATTTTAGATTAATTGTATATTTCTGCTTGTACAGTGACAGGCATAAATATGGATTTTTTTTTTATTCTTAAAATATGCTAATTTTTTTTGGGAGGGATTAGGTTGTGCATGTCTAGGAACCCCAAAATTTATTATGACACATGTCGCATGACTACTAGTATGGCGGTAAATTTAAAAAGCATCCCATGAAATTTCAAAAAGTGTGGTTAGATGCCATAATATCAAAAAAAAATTCAAAAAGTTGCATAGAATTCAATTTTGAAGCTGTATGCAAATGTTTATAAACATACAAAGGATACAGACCTTTTATTTCAATTTCCTTTAAATAACCAATACTTTTAGCTAATGATGAGAATACTTAATAAGCAAAAAATATAGTAATTTCCAATAAAACTAATATTTGCTAAGTGGTTTGTAAAATTTTATTTATTACTGTTAGATACATTTCCTTCCAACAACTACTTTTCAGTTTTCCTCGTGTTAATTATGCAAAAATTGACAAAATTGTTTTAGTATCAACCAAATTTATAAATATTACTGCAGTTGAGCTGCTAAAAACGAAAAAAAGGAAATATGTAATTCCATTAAAGAATATTTGAAAAAATCCGATTTTTATTATTTTTTTATATATGTTTACTATAATTTGTATACAGGTTCAGAACTGAATTCTAAGCAACATTTTCAAGTAACTTTTTTAGATATTGATATGTCATTTAACCTAACGTTCTGCTGTTTCATGACATGTTTTCAAACTTACCGTCATACTAGTGGTCACGTGACGTGTGTCAAAATAAATTTTGGGGTCCGTGGACATACATAACCTATCCTCAAAAAAAAAAAAGGAGTATATTTTAATAATAAGAAAATTCCCATATGTTGCAATATTTATGCCGGTCACTGTATAATGAAAAACTAGATAATATTAATTTTTCTTCATACTAGTTACAAGTATACGTCACCATATAGGCAGTGTTTTATATGTATTGTATCTTGGATCAACATTGGTTTACTACGATTTAGGAATAAAGAATAATTTTGACTACCTAGATCGGACGATAGCCCACTGTGCGCCGTAATGGAACCAATTCTAAACATGCGACCGCTACATATTTATATACAAGAAACTGGTAGGTTTGCAGTGTACATCTTTTTATAGTCAAGCACCAGAAATACAACCCAGATAGAAACTATGAATATGACAGTTATGATACCACATAAGAAAAAATGGGAAAATGGAGAAAGGCCCCTCTGTAATAGTGTACTCAAACAGTTATACCGACGATTCTAAAATTGATAACGGAGTAGGAGCCAAAATGTATGCAAAAAAGCAAAAGGTTGTCCGGTTACTTCAGTAGGAACGCGACAGTGTTCCATGCTAGGGTTGCCTCAAATCATTACTGTATCGGAGACGAAGAAAAACGGACCGAGTTAGATAAAAGCCAGTTAACATTTAAAGCGATAAGTTCTGTAAGTGTTGTTCTAACTTGGTTTGGGACTGTGCAAGCGCCCTGATTGAAAATACCTAACATTGGTCGGGGTTCCCAGCTATACGAAAGGGAGGGGAAATCAAGCGGCGGACGAGCAGAGGAGGGACTGACGCTTCCTTCGTCAAGTTACAAATTCTATCAATGCCTGCATAAGCAATAAGTCCAAGGGGCACTGGCAACAATCACCAGAACAAAAACACATTAAAGGAACAAAGGACTGAATTATAAACTGCAAATGTACTGGGTAAATACAGGAAGACTGTCCAAATGGTAATAGGTTTGCTGATTAGTCATTGTGAATAGGCATATGTCTAACATAAGCCGCACAGCACATTTACTGTACTATTGCGTTGGTCGGGCAAGGACAAGATTGCTAGTTTTGAGTTTAGAGAACCCTAGAGCAAGTAGCTTCATAGAGGAGTCACTCTGAAAGATGATAAATCTAAAGCTTGATTTACATTATCCTTTTTTCGTCTAGAAAAAAAAATCTACACTAGATTGCAGACTAATTTCAGCCAGAATTTCCCGCTTCTGTTTAAATAGTAGTAGATCCTCTGCGCATGCCTAAGCTGTGAAGGGTAACGTGTATACCAACATTTAAAAAATAGCGGTTTCATTTTTGAGGTTAGCGACCGCGTAAGTTGTAAACAAATACAAATTTAGCATATATTATATTGAAAGATGAATCGTAAAAGCGAAGGAAACTATTAAACATATGGACAATAATAAAAATATACGAACGTTTTAATCCAAGAAAAATGGTGTCACTGCAGTTGTTATAGAAATATAATAATTGCACAATATCTGTAAAATACGTTTTATTTATTGCAAATCTTCATGTTCATTACCCTCGATTACGAATTTACCATATTTTGTTGAAATTTTAACTCTTTTATATCACCATTGTAGTTGGTAGTTCGGAAAATTGTTCTAGTGCGCATGTCTGGTATGAAACTTGGATGAAAAAAATAGGACCGAACCTAGTTTGAAAACTAGTTTCTAGTATCCGAACTTGGATGGAATTTTCTGATTTGATTATCCAAGTCGAACTAATTTAGAAAATAGTTTTTCTAGATGAAAAAATATATATAATATAAATCAAGCTTAAGTAGGATGAGGGCGCCTTCTAGGGCAAAGCGAATCACAAGAGACCTAAAAGTGTCGCGGTAAAATAGGGCTTTATGGCTACCCGAATCCTAATCTAATTTATTTGAGGGTGTTCCATTTAAAATAATGGAGTAAGCATCAGTTCACATACTTTTGGGACACTATAATATAGAAAATATTTTTAGATTATGCAAATAAACTTTAGAAAACTTTCGTAAAAATGGATTTATTCCAAATCAATAATAGAGGTATAAATAGAGATCCAGTTTCCGTTGAGACTCTGTATATGTGCTTCTTCACATAACATTTTGTATAAATCGAACAAACATATTGTTGCGTGCATTTTAAAGTATCCTTTGTGAAACTCTGTAGATTATAAAACTACAGAATAGTGACGTCAATAGCACAGAATATCTAACAACCAGAATATCATCTTGGCCTGGCGGGAAGGGTTCGCGCAATCTCAACGCGCAGCTTGATCCGCCATTAAATCGGGTGAAACTTGTAGTTCGCTCTTTGCGTTAGGTACACGTGGCTGGCTTGAAGTTTATTTTCATCTGTTAATTTAAATGGTGTTTATAGGTGCAAGTCGCTAAAGTGTCAAAATAATGGAAAGAAAGTAAAAAAATTGCAAAAATAAGCGATATACATTCATTTTAACGTAGATATGTATCACATTCTTAAAATTCACTTCAGTTAGGTCTTGTCAGGCACCGAATTCTATCAAAGCCCATCCTGACTTCTCGCCCGAACAGTGACATCAAGGTCACGAAATTTTGCGCACTGAGATCAAAAGAGCCGACAAAGAGATGATATTCTGGTTGTTAGATATTCTGTGTCAATAGGTACCTACAGGCTCTGCAAAATTATAGATACTTTAGATTTGCATAGAATCCCACCATTAATAGCCATTTATAAACGATTAAGATGTCTGCTGCACTTGATAGTATTGAGATTTTCTACATAAGATGAAGATCTTCTTACACAAACCAATTAATTCACACTAATGCAAAGGTTTCGTTTTGTGGACATTGTATCATTAGATTCATCTCATTCAGTTTGACAATTATAAGTAAACACACTGTTAGTACATGTAAATATCAATTTGCCCTACCGATACGAAATCCTCTGTACGGAGAGAATATATCTTCTTTTGGCGCAGCTCGCCCAAAAGCGGGAAAACTAGAACAAGCTCATTGCTTAAAACTTCCACCTACTAAAATTTCCCGTTTTCTCTATCATCGGAATTAGACAAAAACTAATCGAGAGTTTTTCTTTTTCGTGTGACCCTGTAGTTTCGCCGGCAGCGGGTGTAAATGGAGGTTATTATCAAACCGGAAGTCTGCCCGTCCAGCAGGCCCACTCGACGACGCCTCACGAAGTGCCGCAACATACGGTTGCGCCAAATGCGGCGCCGCCAACCCCACAACCCCAACCTCCAACAGGACCCGTAATACCACCTCACAGCCTCGTAAGTACGCGTTAAATTTCAAATGTATACATAGTGTTGTCACTGTATTGGTATACAAATTCTTTGAACATTTAAATAATGTTAATTAATCAAAAAAGAAACTTTTGAGGAGCTCTAAATAATAATTCTTCTTTTCACTCTTATAGATTAAATGAAAATAATTGGTTGTGATTTTTATATTTTCAGCCGATGAATACACCGGACCCTACGAATCACCATGCTATAAAGCCGGAACCATCGGAGGTCCATTAACATCATGAGAATTAATAATTCATGTATATTTTACATGGGCTGGACATCGCGCGAATGGCTTATCTATTCATTGCATTATATGTTCATTTTTTTGTTAGTTCTTCTTGTGGTATACATATCGTGGATTGGAAGAATAGAAGTTTATTACATCACATTTTAATTTCTCTTGTCTTTTTTTATGATTAAATATTTTGTCTGTCTCATTGAGAAAACAAGCACGTTTCATTCTGAAATCTTTTCATACTTGTTAAGAAAGAAATTTATTATTATGTATTTTGCGTATACATTGTAGTTTTTTTTTAATATTATTGGTTGTATATCTACTTTTTTGTGTGTATATATATTTCAGTCCAGTCTTTGTATTTTTTTGACTTATATATATAAATAAATATATATGAATATATATGAAAGAAAATGTGATGCCGCTATTAAATATAATATTTATATTAGAGAGAATCAAAATAGAAGGTTTCAAAATGAAACGGTTCAATAGTTTGTATAAAGAGATGAAAAAGAACACTACTTAAAATGCAAGAAATTTTTAGTTATATTTTGTAAAGAAGAGAAAGAAATAGGAAACAGTTGAAATTGGTATACATGCTTTTTTCTTGTATTCAGTAGTTAAATTGAATGTAGAAATTTCATAAATGTACTGGTCTCTGTTAAAATATGGAAGCGATATAATTGGATATGTATCTTATTCAGGAGGCAATAATAATAATGACACCTTATATGTAATAATTACATTTAAATCAAGTGTTTGCTTAAGGAGAACGAAAACATCTATGATATTCTCAACGAATAGACCAGTTGTGAAAATTCTCCATTCGATGTTTTTTAGATTTAAGTCACATGAGATAGGATTTAGCACGAATAACAATATGCTTGCGTGTATTTACGGATATTATTAATTTCTTATTTAATTTTTCCTAAATTAATATTTTTTATATGTACAATTTCATATTACGACAAGAAACTTGTCGTGCTAAATTCATCCCATTAATATCGTGTTTAATTAAGAATTTTTAATGAATAAGTGCATTACATTGTACGTCTGACATATTGCGGTATTTTTTACATAAACATTTGTCCGCCATTGTGAATACTATTTTTAATTATAATTATAATAAATAAAAAATGTTTTATATGAGATTTCCAAATAAGTCCGTTTTTTAGGATTATTATTATTAACTATTATTAATGATAACGATTAAGTGTAAAGAAGAAATGCGATTAAATAAATCTGTTTATTTAGAAAATGCTGCTGCTGAGTGTGTATGAGTGATGAAAACAAAATTATAGCCCGAAACGTTTTTATGTTATTAATAAAAAATGATTTTTAGATAAAAAGAAATGAACAATGACTATTATACATATATATTATATGAAATATATATAAAGAGAAACTTGATTTTACTACTATTTACTATACTATTAGCAACTACACTATTACAATCGCTGGGACATCATCATCGGCTTGCGTTTGTTTTTGGAAGTGAATAAAAATTATGAATAAATAAAAACAAGAACAAAGTGAGGTGAAGTGCGCGAGATTATATTTTGTTTCACATAAAGTAGTTCTTTTGTTTGTTTAGTAAACTAGTGATATAATTGTGACTAATTTCAGTGACGATGATAATATGGTTCAGTTGTGATCAATTTCCACGATACGCATTTTCGAAATCCACGAATCAAATCTCTTTCCAAACAAAATAATAATAATAAAAAAAAACGAAGAATAATAAATTCAAACAAACGTCAAACAAAACATTCCATCCACTAATCGCAAAACGAAACTTATCACACCTCTCGTTACCTTTCTTTAAACTCGATGTGAGATGAAATTGTACCAACAATCGTGTGTGGTGTGCTATTTTACTAAGTATATTTTTGTAACAAATATAAAATACGGATAAATATAGAAGATAGTTCACCTCCTCTGTTGAAGAACGATACTTGGTATACCGGTTAGTTCAGATTACAAAATTATATGCTTAATGTGGAAATTGACGAAAATGCCTGTCGTGTGTTATTTCAATAAACCCACCATAGAATCAGTATGTCAAACAAATAACAAGAAAATACAAAACAAAACTGTAGGGCTATTGGACTTCCACAAAATTTTGAAATAAATATATTAAAAATTATAATCGTTTTATTTTGTTTTTGTATATTCAGAATCGTCAAGCACATGAACGACCTTAATATTTTTAAGATGCGAGCAAAGTATACTGGGTGGGAGAAGCGCAATTCGGATAGGCTGTGCCACAGAATGCGTAATTGGTAGAATTCTCGCTTCAGTGATTAAATGAATAGATATCTATCTTTTTTAATGAATGGGTTTGGACCTTTGCACCTTATATATTTCTTTCCAGAAATATGTCCAAAATTATTGGCTTACCAAGAAAAAAATGTAGACAAATATAAAATTGTGACCATATTAGAGTAATACATCTGTATTCTGTGATACATCAAAATATATGATTGTGCACTTATAAGTATAATCTATCTAAAGTAATGATCCAATAGTTACTTACAGTACTAGCGGTACGCTAGATACGCCAGTCTAAGAATTATTAAATGCTAGCTAGCGATTGCGCGTGTGCAGATTATTATTTTTTAATTATTTTTTTTTAATGATTTCATCTGCGGAAACTATACGGTAAAATTTTGCGAATGTATGTAAATATGTGGCCGAAAACGTTGCGGCAACTTTGTCGCATGACATCAAGGGGATTAGCTTTCGGAACGATCGTCAACATATACATATACTAGTGATGTAACGAATATTCGCATGTTTTTGAATATTCACATTCGCAATAAATATGCGAATATCGAATACTCCATTTTAACAGGTAACTTACGGTTAAAATGGATAATTCAGAAAAATAAAACTAATATTCAAATTCATTGATATCCTAAAACAACCTTTTTACACAAATTTGCAGTTTACATTAGAATAACCATCAATAACCTCAAAACTAAACTTGAATTGACAAGAATAAGACGTAAAAAGTCGAAACGATTCGGTTGTACTTGGTTAGTTTCGCTGCGGTGATGGAAAAAATTAATTCTCTGCGTGTGCTTAATGCAAGTGTTCGTATAGTTTTAAACTGAAAACTAATAGATGACGCTAGTAAAGTTAAAAAGCTAATATTTGCATTCGCGAATGTGTAAAATCACGTTTTCGTTACTTCACTAACATATACCTTTATTTTATTATTTAGTTTAGCTATCGATTACTCGCAAGTGCTCAGATGGTATAATTTGTCAATCCTTAAAATGTGTTCTTTGAAATAATAAATTTACTGAAGCCATTACTTCGATTACAAAGACTATTTAAAGTTTAGTTTTATAAAAAAAAACTTAATGTGGGTGTATAAAATAATTTATCAGACATAAGTGCCAACTGGCAATTTATATTAACAAAGTCTAAAAAAAATATATACTTTGGAAAAAATTGTTATCTTTAAAAAAATAGTTATTCTTTATTAATACATGTTCTATTTCTATTGCTTTTTATGACAGCACAAATCGAATTGCAGTTTTTAGAATTTCTGCATAAAATGTGGGTTAGATGTTTTAATTTCAAAATTTTAAGAAGATGCTTCGTCTTAATAGTAATATTGAAAATATGAACAAGGAAAGACCTATTATACATGAAATTATTTTGGTAAACCTATTATTACAAAAAAATATTTAGTTATAATTATGTATTTTGTTCTTCTAGGGATTTTCCATAGATTGATGTAATACATAATAAGTTATAAGACAGCCTTTTATGATAGAAGTAAACACAATTTAAATTAAAACTGCCTACAAAAAGAAATTGTTCACAATACTTATAATAATGATGACTCAAATATAAGAAAAAAATACAGTTGATTGACATGAAATTTCCACATGAACAAGAAATTAACAAGAATTAAAAATTAGAATTATTATATAACATCCTTTGGTGCAAACTACAAACGTTTTAATTCTGAGAATGCAGAAATCGCTGTGCCAGCCGAAAAGGTTGCGGCATCTTTGTCGCACACCGTAAAGGATATTATTTTTCGAAACGATAGTTCACTCTGTCACGGATTACGACGGCAGTGCATTTGAAGAAGATATGTTAGAGCTGCATTTTCCGAACCTGAGTCATAATTTTTTGAGTTAATTGTACTGTGCATCGCATGTCTCGACGTAAATGTACCACAACGCCGACGGCTACAATAGAAACAACACTCTGAATAGGCTCGTGGAGGAGCCGGCATTTACAGCGGGTACAGGTTGCGATCCTGGGGTCTTCCGGTCGTGAGGGAGGAGAACCGCGGCCATGCAATCATTCATGAAAGCAGCACTAAGATGCCTCTTCTTGGTGCCGCGAAGGATTCTGTACCTCCCGTGTTCTCTTTCGGGACACACTACCCTGTTTACCTTTGATTGCCATCTACACAGATGAATCAAAGACAAAAATAGGGGCGAATACGAAACTCTTCTCTTCGTACCTTAACCTCAGCTTAGATTTGACACTGGATAGTTTAGTCACGGGTTTTTTATCCGATATCTTGACCATCCTAGATGGTGCAACAAATTTTAGCTAGGGGCATTAAGAGATAGCGTATTAACATTTATAGTGACAGACAAATTGCTATTACAGCCTTGATGGCTACAAGATCATGTCAGACCAAGTATATCAATGCCATAGTGTCTTGGAAGCGATCTCTAGTGATAGTAACTGATACTCACAAGAGTTGGGGATGTGGGAAGGTCATAAACATAACCAGGGCAACAATGCCGCCGATAGGTTTGCGAAACAGAGGTCGCGTTTTCCTTACACGAGACCGAAGCCTATTCTTTCATTTCGTCAGCTATTCTCAATATCCTAATAAAACAATGGACCACACTATTTTACACGAGAATAGATAGAAATGCATAACTACCTGCTGTCAAACGCGCAGAGCCATTCCCAGATTATCGTTCAGTTCATCAGGATATTGCCTGCAACTCTCGCCAAACACGTCATGCTGTAGGCCTATTGACTGGCCGCTGCAATCTTAATAAACATACGCAATATGTATCACATGGTACTGGTTAACAGCTCATTCTGCTGTGTTGATTACCTAGAAGATGACATGTCTGGTACATATTTTTCGTGAGTGCTCGACGCTTGCTCAAGTTAGGGGCATTTTGGGACAGTTTTGGCTACCACTACCACACGTTTTATGAGGGTTCCTGAAATAATTGAATTTCCGAGTCACGTGCTAGTTAGCATATGCATTCCTTGACGCGTCATCAGTATACGTCAGTGCTCGCCATTGTAGAGAAGGGGTATCTTCTACTATCACGGTAGGGAAATCTGAAACAAGCGTATGAGTCAGATGACCATCTCGGCTATGAAAAGTAGAAACATGTGTACTATCTTTCTAATTTATCTCTCTATCTATCAAACTAAATGCGAATCTAAACCCAATAAATTCTTGATTATTATTGCAACCAAAAATGGAGCACACATAAATGTTAATTGAAAATGATTGCGACAATTCTGAATTACATATCGCTATGTATAGGGCAGTTGTAGTTTCGGTTGCATAAGCAATCGAATATTTGTAGAGTTTAGATTCGCATTTAATTTGCTAAGATGTTACATGGCCGTCGCATATGGACTTCGATTTAAACACTTTCCGGCAGTAAAGATTGTGTTTAAGAATGTTTAATGTTTATTAATTATAGTAATAAAGTGTAGCTTTATTCTAAGATGACATCGCGCACAGATTAATATTTTAAAATACTATATAGTATTTCAAAATGAATTCATATCTTTGTTGCGGTAAAAATTTTGAAAATGAAATAATAAATATAAGGGAGTTATTCCTAAAATATACATCATAATAGTGTTAAGTAAAAAAAGCCATTTATTTAACTAAACAAACAAAGAAAATAAAAATTGTGTTTTTCATTCTTCGTAGGAAATACGTCCGCATACCCTTAGAATATCCGTTATATTTTGCTCAACGATCTATATTTAAATAACTCATGTGCTCTGGATCGTGTTATGTTTTTGGTCGATATAAAATCACAAAAACACCTGAATAGTTTTACGTTAGTTAGGTGAGGGAATGTAAACAAGTATGTCCGTCACTGATTAAATATATGCAATTCCCAAAGAAATACGTTAGTAATTAGTATTTTAAATAGATATCCCTAATAGCCAAATTTAAAATTCCCGCCATTATTTTTAGTGACTTCAACGTAAACGCATTAAAATAACTATTAATGTAGTACAAAATAATACGTAATTTTATGTTTCAACGTTGAAGTTACTAAGAATAAGTGCGGGCAATTTAAATTTGGCTATGTGGGATATATCCCCGATGAAAACTTAATGTATTTTTGATTTCAAATTGCTTCTAAATTTGTTCACATTAAATTTTTGTGTCGCTATGATTTTAGTTAGCAATAAACGAGGTAATAATTTACTGCAAACTGAGGTAAACTGATTCAAAACTTTGTAAAATTAATAAAATGGGAGGGAGGAGAGGAGGATACTTAGCTGGAGATTGGCTGCACCACACAATATTGTCACAAGTTGCCACTGGTATATAGGTATCCGGATTCGGATAATGATGATTATGATATTTATGCCGTTTCGAGATAAGGTATTTAGATTTCACTTAGAGTCCGTTGCAATAGAGAATAGTACACGACGCCACATGCGCAATGAACGAATATTGATAGCCGATTCCTCGTTGCTAGAATGCTAGGTAACAGGCAGTGGTAGCCGGCAGCGGGGGGTAATTGACGTCAGGTTTCACATAAGTTTTGGTGACTACATGTACTTACCATTCTCTATTGCAACGGACTCTACATACAATCGTTTTTTATGTGTGATATATTACCACATAATAGTAATAACCAAATTCAGATAACTGGAAGGGTATCCGATTCTTGAAAAAGACGGTTTTCGTAATCCCTAATATCTAATAGGAACGCAGAAAATTTGTATCGAGGAATTCACGTTCAAGCAGTTATGAATTATTAAATGAAATTTACTTATGACGTTAGATATTTTGAAAACATTTATTTCCTTCGTTGTTATTAGCTAGGGTGTCCAAACACAGCATCGGCGTGCAGACCACTCTGCATGCTGGATACGTCAGGGAAGCTGCTTGAAAGGTTTCTAAAGACGCAGCTCCTGGCCAGCGCAGCAAGGGCGCCATTCTACAATTAGCGCCGTTCGGGAAATAGTGGATATCTATCTGACGGACCGGCGCAAGAACAGACACACCAGGGGAATAGTACCCTTGATGTGAAGAACGTTTTCAACAGCGCCAGATGGGATGTTATCCTAGACGCCCTGGAGAACCGCTCCCACAACCCGCATTACTTTCTGCGGATGCTGCGGAGTTACCTGGTAGACAGAGTGCTCAGGTACGAGACAACGGGGATATGGCGTACGGTGAGGATAACGGTGGGAGCCCAGGGATCGATCCTGAGACCAGACCTGTGGAACGATCCCTACGATGGCATCCTTCGTATGGAGATGCCTGCTGACACCTACGCCGACCTCACGGCGGACGCTAAATACGGGACACCATTTCGAAGGAATGTAATAAACGATACTGAGGTGAAATCTTGCTCGACGGGAAGGTTTTTTAGTGGATGCGAGCTCCACACACCGGGCTTAACGCCTGATGGAGCATAAAGAATTTTAAAAACAGAATCGCGTACCCGGCCGTGTAATCCGAAACCGGGCACGTAAAATTGAATACTGGAAATCGACTAGAACAGTTGCTGGCAATTTCAGTCCTGATTAAAATCTTCATTAAAAGTTATACAAAGACAACCTTCCAATATTTTAATCTTAATTTTCATATAACGACACGAACAGATTAAGCAAAAAATAGGCCTGTATTTATTTTTTTGCTTGTAATATAATGGAAGGGAGATAATATTTCTCCAACTTTATCCTAATCAGATTTAAATTTCCCGCATGAAACAGGTTGTGTTCGTTGGTGTTGCAGCAATTACACTAGTGCTTATGTCTTTCTCAACTACGTAAAGAGTGACTTTTCTGTCCTGTTTTAATCACAAGCTAGTGTAGGAAGTGTAGCACCAACGAACAAACCTGTTATATATTATGGCATTATGAGGTGTTTTTGTAAATATAAATCCGGATTGTGATTATGTGTGCGATTATAAATCACATCGTTGGAAAAGTATGAATCTAAATCGCGTTTAAAAATAATCACGTTTGAAAAATCAAATCGCAATTCGAGCGATTATAAATCGCAATAATCGTACCTATGGGGCGATTACTACCCTAATAGCCAAATTTAAATTTGCCGCCACAATTTTTAGTGAATTCAACGTAAAGGCATTAAAATAACTATTAATATAGTACAAAATGGTGGGTAATTTGGTGTTTCAACGTTGAAGTTACTAAGAATAATTGCGGGAAATTTAAATTTGGCTATTAGGGTATAGTGATTGGTTTACATTTCAAACAGCAATATGGCTGATAATTAACAGTATTTATTATAATTTTTTGGTTTCTTTTTCGCTTTACGCAGATAATTTAATATTTCATCGTTTGACGAATCCGTAAAAAACAATTTAAAAATGAATCCCATGCTTTCGGCCATTATGCATAGAAGTAAATAAATCGTGTAAACAGATCAGTGCGTTGGAAAACGATTACAAATCGTGGATTAATTGCTGTGACGTAACGATTAATCGTAGAATCATAATCACAATCGCGATTTATATTTACAAAAACACCTTTTGTGTTTTTAACCTATTACATTAATATTTATTATTATGTTGAAATTATTCGATATAATTACCGAAAATTCAAATTTGCTTTTTTGTAAGTATAATAAACGCTTTGAATAGCGTCTAAAACCCAGATTTCCGCACAAACCTTTAGAACAACAGAGTGTCATCTTGTGTCATACCCAGTGTTCATATATACCTTGAGCGGCAATTCCCGGCGCCGACACGAAAAATTCCTGTTTTGACACTGCAATTCCCTTTTTTTGGCGGCAAATTCAAACTTATTAACTTTTTTTAACAAATTACTTACTAAATTAAAATAAATGTACCGATACAATGACAGATTCATTTTTACTAAAGCAAATAAAAAACAAAATACAAAAATAATAAAAATTAAATTTATTTTTGTTGATGCAATAACAATATTTTATCCAATAATTCCCTCTAAAACAAAACTTTTTCCCTCTAACATTCAAAATTCCCTCTAGAAAGGGAATTTCCCTCTCATATACGAACACTGGTCATACCGCTGCCGAATTTAAAAATATTAATGGCGAATAGATGTCGCCAGTAGTACCACACAAACAAAATATTAATAGACGGGAATGGTGGGGTTATGTTTCATTCGCGTTCGTCATTGAATGGCGTTCTACACTACGCGTGCAAGTATGGCGTTTGTTGTGTTAGTGTGTATGTATTGTGTTTAGCAACCATTAAGTTTTATGTGAAATAATTAATTAAAATGACTGGTTGGAATCAAGTACCGGACGAACGAAGTTATGGCGTGGGTAAGTTTCTCATGAAGTATAATAATTTTAAAGAGCTTCAGTATTCCTAACAAAAATGGTATTCAGACGAGGGAACACTTGTTGATTTATCTCCTGCTAAGTTGTATAATTTCCATTAAGTGCTTTTAATTATAATTACGTAAGGTCGTGGGCAAAGCGTTTTTAGGACGGGTTTTGTTATTTCATCAACTTTGAATATGTTTTTAAATAGCCCCTCCCTCTTTTTATCGTAATTTGTTCGCACATCCTCAAGGAAAAATGAATCATTTTCCTATAGTTAACATTAAGAAGTTCGGATCTCGCGTGTGGGACATGTAAATAATTAATTTATATACATTTACGTTTCGAGTTTTCCGAATTTATGTAATTAGGTCTTCTCTTGTCCTATGAAACATGCTTTATTTACATACGTTCTAAGTTTTTCTTTCAGTATAACATCTAATGCAAACATTGAGAGCCTTTTGCGTTTGTTTGCCTAATGGCTATTTATCCGTGTACTTATCAGTATTGATAAGTAGGTATCTCCTACGGTTTTTAAACTCGATTTGTAACAGTGACGGCTCTGAAGTTCAGTTTTCCCGTTTCGTTTTATTCAGCTCTTTTTATGATTGTCGTCAATTATGGGACGTTTCCGTGCTTTATAGCTATTGTTTCATGAATTAGGAAAGAAATGTTGGCCGTTTGTTTCCCTCTACGAAGAATTGAAATACATATTTAAAATGCATATCGCGTTTTGTTAAACTCCAATTATTCGTCGAAATGTTGGATGGGTTGAATATGCAATTTATATTCTTAAAATTATATCGCAAAATGGGTTGGAGAATATCTCAAAATTAAGTTTGGCTATTTATGTTTTTCTAATTAGTGAACAACCGCCGTCATTAGGGTTAGCTTGTTTATATCCATATAAAGTAGATTCAAACAACAAGTGTGAAAGTTTAATTAATTTATAACTTAATAAAATATGAATTCAATTGAACTTGAAACGAGAATAAATATAAATATCTAACAAGTAGGTAGCACATTTTTATTATAATTGACAATTTGTAAACATCAGTCGACCTTGGTATTACAATGACTATCAAGATCTGAATGTATATAATTACTATTTAGATCGGCACATCATTAACTTATATAAACACAAAGAAATTATTACAATTGAAGAGTGCCTATATTTCTACGTAATCATAATTATGTATATTTGGAGTAAATTATTAGCTGCAATATTTTTATGTAATTATAAAAAAAATTACAAAAACGAATATAAGGCGATACATAAATAAATAGTAACATCCATAGGTAATTTATCAAGAAAATTTGGCACATTGCAATAAATACATAATATGTATACTATTTGTACTATTCGCACTATTTTAATCGATAACGTCAGGGAACTTTTTCTTCTTCAGATATTTGGAATATAGTAACTACATTTTTGTTTTATGGCTACTAAAATAAACTACCTACCAAAGTGACATCAGAATTATTTTTTAAACGTTTATCCTTATATTTTAAAATGTAAGTAAGCTACTATTTTTGTAAGATGTATCATTACTGTTTTTAAAACATAAAAATGCCAACAGTAATTTTGAATAAATTTGAGGTAGATTATTATTATATTGTGTGTCCATAATTAGGTGTAAAAATAATTAAATAAATTAAGGCTGCTAGACATCTCAATTTGTTTATTATTTATATACTACTATAAATGTTCTTATTGCCTTGCTACTAGTTTCGACCTTTCTTCTTCAGGCCGTACTGCATAGTAGTGATGAGTACTCGAATGAAAAATAACCGATTATTCGGTTTTTGAAATAATGGAATATTTCCATAACCCAATGAAAAATCACGACTACAATGAGCTAATTGAGAGACATTCAGCTGTTCTCCTGTTTTTTAATAAAATCGGTTATTCCCCACATTACTACAGGTGGCAGATGTGTACTCAAATTGCCCATAAATCATAGATAACCAACAAAATCGAAAATTGAACTAATAATAAAAACAAGCCCGTATGTTTTACGTTGTTTTGTTTGATGTTACGAATAATGCGATATTTAAATTTTGATCTTTCCGTATTCGTTTTGTATTCTACGTTATTCCTCTATTCTCGGCTTTGCGGATTGTTGAAATTAAATTAATATTACAACTTATAGCAGCATTAAAACTTATTCTAATAAATATGACTAGAAATATAAACTTTCTTTAACATTTCAATATTTAATTTCATGACTTAATTAAAACATTTTTATGAAGTAGAAAATTAAAATCCAAGTTTTAATATTTCTGAAGAACGAAACGTTAATTAATTTATAATAAGTTGGAATATTAATTAATCCTTCAGGAAGAAACTACGTCGTGATTGTACGCCTTCAGGAAGGAAGTTTATTGAAGAAAAAGAAACATGTATTAAAGAGAACTTTTACAAAAAGAAGTGAACCAATGCGGGTACAGGTGCACTGGTGCAATAGCTCCGGCTTCTGCACTCTGGCTCCATCTATTTCAATGCAGTCGATCGAGGCTGGATTCAGTTCTCCGCACCCGCACCCGGCCGATTAGCAAAGCCACTCTTTTACGAAAAGCGAACTTGGTGTACCTATATCGATAAGCGAACCAGCTCCGAAAGAACAGGTCCGATCCGTAGCAGTCATCCCTAAGAGATATAGATGCTATGCTTATCCGCCACACCTTTGCGACCGGTGTTCTTGGAGTATCCCCATTCAATGTCCCGGGCCTGGTATATAGCCCGCGTTGGCTCTGCCATCCAGTGGCGGCTCGTGAATTATAAAAGAGGGTGGGCACAAAATAAGAACTTGCCTATTTTTTGTACATAAAATCCATTCTCCTATTTATCATGCTGGAAAAGACGCCTATGACTTTGTTGTAAAAATGCGTTCAGTCGATCTTCTGACATTGTGCTTCTCAGAAAAGTCTTAATGCGTTTGAGGTGGAAAACCATCGTGCACATTCTGCTGTCGACATGGGGGTTGTACAAATAATATCCAACAGTTTATATGTTTCCGTCAAAATTTTTTTAAGTTGTTGTATAATAGGCCTTCCCTTCTTCTTAGTTAAAAGTTTTTCCTCAAATGCGAGCGGGTTTTTTTTTTAAGATTTTGCACTCAATTAACTTCCATCATTAATAATAAACGTCACTTGAAGCCTTTGAAATCACACATGCACGCTACGCGTTGAAAACGATGCAGTCGCAACGAATGCAAGACGTTAACTGGAGACACGGCATTGCGTGCCCCATAGCGATCGTATAAGCGCATATAGTGAAGATAAACGGAGCCGTCCGTACTCCAAATAGGTACATCGGAAAGAGTGCCCCGGAACATAGTTCGCTTCGCATAGCGTTCGCATATACGCAAGCGTCTGCGGTGCGGAAGGAAGCTTTGATACTATCGTTATAAAAATACTTAAAATAATAAAATAAGATAATGCACTGAATTACATGCGAATTTCTTTCTGTGTTTATCTTGGCGGTTGGGTAGGCGCGTGCTTTTGTGCCCTTTAGTACCAGCCGCCACTGCTGCCATCCACTTGCTGGCCACTACTTCGCTTTTGCAATTTGAAAATTTCTAATACATTTGTTCTAGTAGTGAAATCCCAACAAGGAAGACTAGGAGAGAGACAAGGAATATCTCATGCGTGACTCAAAGAGAACAAAGTATATTGTTCCTGAAACATTCTCACCAAGATTCTGCCTTATGATTCTAAGAGCAGTGTTAAGGATGATCTTATTTGCACCAAAATACTCGCAGACTTTATTTAATAGTAATAAACAATAATGGTTGGAGCATGCGATGACCAAAGATTTGGGAGGCAGTTTACCTATTTAAGACCAATTAATTCCGACCCTTTCTCCTACGACCTGTTGGGAGGCAATTTACCAACACCAGAAATAATTATTACAAATTACATTTAACTTATTAATATCACTTATTTCTTGTTTCATTATTAACAATGGATAAAAATTTTACCAATAAACAATCAGTTCTATGCATTTATCTTGTCCTAACGGCTATTTTTAACTTGTATAACACTAATAATACTTTGAAAAATAATTTGTCTTGTCTGAATTCTCACAATTTTCTTCCACGCTTCTATGGCCCTTCTTTTTGCGTATTCTTCCAACCTGCAGTTGTAGATACACAGTATTTTTTTATTTTCTGCATATTTAATTACATAAAAAAAACTGACCCAATGCATTATATTTTAGAAATGGATTATAAACGACTAAAAAAAAAAAAAAACAGTATTTGACGTGTTAGTCGTCTGTAAGCGACCGGTTGCCACGTGTTCGTTTTCTCGGTGGACGAATGGCCTTACAGTTTACGACGTGTTCATATATCGACTTTTATGAATACAGCCTGAAAAAGGCCTATTTTAAAGCTCAAGCTAGTAGCAATAACAAAAGAACTTTCACAGTATATAAAAAATACAGAAACTAAGGAGCATAGTATCCTCAATTTATTTATTTAAATTAATATTCTCATGGTAGTTTATAATTATTTTTTTTTAATTTGAGCTGGAAAATAAGGGATGTAATAAATTTAATTATTGTGCTTCATTATAGATATAGTTAATTGTGTATTATCTAGTTTTGTCATTAACTTTATTGAATTAATTATGCTTTAAGCCGGTACTTTAGGTAGTAAATTAACAATTAATCATTAAATAGAGATTATCATCCTAGATGTACCGTGTGCCAGCCACAAGTATTGTCAGCCAATAATATACCATGCAATAAAGTACGATATGAAGCAGGCTGGAAACTCTAAATAAAAATGTTAATGTAAAAGGTAGAAATTTAGTTTAGTTCTTATAAGTAATAAGAGTACAGCTAATTTCAATAGTAAAGAATGTTATCACATGCGTAGTAAGTGAATATTGGTTGCGTAATATATTTTTACGATTAAAATGAGTTCTATAAAAATACGAGATATATTTGTTTATTGGTCTTTCTTTTAAAAAGTCGTTTTTATTTTGCACGTAGGCATCTGCTTGTAAAAGAATTAATCCTTTTTAGTTTACACAACTTCATACAATAAAATCTCTATTTCTTGAATGAACGTTTTTATTTAGGCAAAATATGTTGTGGTTTTTAAAACGCATTAATTTTATAACTTTCTGCGTTGCGCTGTAACGTGTTCTATTGGGTTGGGTTCGTGTTTCGTTGCCTGACTGTATTTCTATATCGCACACGGTATATATAATGATGTATGAAACAAAACTATATAAAAAGATATAAGATTGCGAATACCTAATCAGTAACAATGTTATTAACACGGTTAATTATGTGATGTAACTAATTATTCGGAATCTCCTACGTCAGCAGCAATTTAAGTCTCAATTATTAAACCATTGAGAGCTGTTACCATCCATTTAAGATGCTAAGCTATCAAATACACCTATATACAGGGCATTTCCATAAACGGCGACAGATTGGAAAAAGCTTTATAAATTGTAGAATTATAATTTTTCTGTAACGTAAAATTATCGGCATTTGTACAGGGTGGTTCGTAACCTCCGCACAGCATTCGATTTTGTTTTCTTAAACGCAATACCCCCATTATTATTGCATTTTTAAATATATCAATAAATTTTGAACAAATACGATACTCTAGGCCTAAATTTGTTCATTTCCACGATATCTGATTAATTAAAATTGAATCACTTATATTGTTTGAGAAAGGCGCATGTAGCTTAATTACCACTTACAACAAGTGAATCAAATTGTGAAATATCTTAGTACAGATCTACTTACACTTTCAGATGTGTTAGTACTGTAGATGCTGTATAGGGTATTGTATTAAAGAAAACAAAATTGAAGATTGTACCAAGATTACGAAACATCCTGTACAAATGCTGATGATGTTACGTTATAAAGAAACCATAATCTGTTACTGTTTACAACTTATAGAGGAATTTCCTCCCAGTGAAACAGCCTTTATAGTACCTAACCAGATAAATTATTTGTAATGCTAGCATTTCCTTGTTACTACCCTTGATGTTTGTCTTAATGAAATGCAATATAAGAAGTATAATAACATCTTTAGTAAAATACTATACATTTTTATTGTGTAAGTAGCATCATGAAATAAATCTTGTTGTTGTAGCCTAGTTTTATATGTGGCTGCTGTAAAATAAACCGGACGTATAACACTTTTGTACACGTTGAACAACATTCGCTTAATTATATGTATGATTCTGAAATAAAGTAATGTTTAATATTTTGGTGAAGTTTTCCTAAATATAATTGTTTGACATTTTGCTTGATGTTTTTTTTTCTTTCGAGGATCTATTTATCGGGGAGTAACCATCATCCTTCATTGTAAATTATAACTGCTTACTGCTTCTCCTTGCTAAATATTTTCAGAAACTCAATTCTGGAAGCTTATGAATTAATTAATAAACCTTGCGAACATTTTTGCATCTCAATGGCACTAATCGTGCCTAGTTTTTCGGAAACAGTGTGGCAACTAGCAAATCACTCTAGATTTCAACGAAAAATTGGAATTATAAAATCTATTAATTCTAAACGTAGGTTAAATAAAAGTATTTAATTTTAATTTATTTCTTCTAGCTATATATAATTTTTCTATGGAAGAGGAGTATAAGATGAAGTTCACATGCGGGACGCGGTCCACATATGGGAAGAATGCGAAGAATGGTACAGAGGTTGCTTGATTCACGACCGAAATGTGGTCGGTATATTTCCCAAAAATTACATATACATAAAAGAATGTACCGTCGACAAAAGTTACATTAATTTAACGGAATACGCCGGTGACGCTACGGCAAGCCCTTTATTTATATTGAAACAACCGCCGATTGTGCAAGAGATAACTGCCGTGTTGCGAGAATGGGGGACACACTGGAAAAGGTTGTATGTGGTAAGTAGTACTATATTATAAAATAAAAAGCAATAAAAAAATTTCGAGTTTAAATAATTTTTGAAAAAATTGACTGTGGTGTGTAGAAATGGAGGCACCTAGTTTGATAGATAGATTTTTCATATATCTGTTAAAATTATTTTTTTCAATTCCTGCTGTATAAGCCGAATACCTTACGCGGTTTTGACTAGTGTGAGGGGTCACGAGTTCGAATCTCGCTCTAGTTAATTATGGCAACCGGTTTTTTTCCCGGGATGTAAGGTAATCATCATCACCTCAGATTCACTTCAACGGAGATGCCTGATAAGCAACAAATTGCTTAGGCTTCATCTACTCCGAAAAAAAGTCAGACAAAATCAATTGTAGCTTTTCGTTGAGAAATAAATACAATGCCCAAGCAGAAAAAGTTTAATCATCCACCTAAACAGCTGTTTATTGAGTAGAATATTGAAATTACGATGACGAAAATTAAATAATTTAATTCCACTGATTAAAAGGTTCTTTTCAAGGAAGTTTTTGGATTATTTGAATATATAACATGTAATTCCATGATATATACAGAGTGAGCAACCGCATGTGACCACCACGTGACTTCAAATTTTAAGGTGGCAACATTGTTAAGATGGTATGCCACATTTCTGGTTGTCAGATATTTTTTTAACTTAATCTTAAAACAAGAGACGTGTCATATTTTGTTTTACTTTAAAAATAAATTGCTTTTTAGATCACATTTAAAACAAAAATATATTGGTAATTATGTTTTTTAAAAAAAATCATCTATAATAAATGCTGCAAATGACCACCATCATTTTGTAAACATAAATGGTTGTATATTGTGAAACACATTGTTCTCCGTTGATATCAGTTATCGCTGCAGTGAAGGCATTTCTCAGCTTATCCAGAGTATGGAGAGAGATTTGGAACACTATTTTGTTTAAATGGTTAAACAAGAAAAAATTCTAGCGGTGTTAGATCAGGAGAACGTGCTGGCTAACGTCCTCTACTTATTAATCGATTGCCAAAATATTCTTCAAAATATTTTATTGTACCGTCAGCTGTATGTGAGGTAGCATTATCTTGTTGGAAATATGCGTTCTGGAGTTCATTAATGAATGGTTCTAAAATATGAAGAGTTAACGGAATTAGTCCTGTTTTTTTTATATATAGAATGCCTATAATCAGTGTTTACTTACATAATTTTTTTGAACGTGATAGCTTAAGTAATTTCTGAAAAAAAATATTGAATTTTTCCACCCTTATGCTAATATCTCGCATCGATTATGTTAATTTTTGGTATTTACAGTATGTGTGACAGTAGTACTCATGCGTTAATTTCAGCCCTATAGCTTTAGGAGCACTTTTCAATGGCTTATCGGAGTAGAGCCTTTCTTCGTTACTTTTGTTATTTCTTGTTTTTCTCGTTTCTTTAGGATATTGCAAAGAAATTATAAAAGTTATATTAAAACTCACATTTTACTTTTAAATTTTCTGTTGTATTTAATTTTTACGGTGTTATACGGACGCCGTTTGCAATGCTATTTTCATGAAGTTGCCTATAGATAGAGATACTTACTGTATTTTTCTAGTTACATTTTTAAGTAAGATTTGTGTTCGCTAGAATTGTGTTTTTTAAATAAATCTTATAACAATTGTACTAGAAAAATATTTACGCATATGATGTGTTCAGTTATTACACAGAGGAAACCAACTAACTTTTACCTCATCCTGATGGTTTTTGTTACGAAATTATTTGGTTCGACGCTTTTATTTTCTTTATAACACTGTGCGCGTAGTACATTTCAAATCAAGTGTGACACATGCGACTGATTCATTCGACGTGAGTGTATTTTCTTGTGTGTAATTGACACATTTCTCATAAATATGCATCACCTATCTCGTCTACTGGACAATTAAATTTATTTAGGCTGTAGATTAAATAAACTGGAGGCCGTTTGATATTATTAGTCGTACTGATTGGTAATGTACTACCATGTATATCACTTACCGTATATCGCAATGCATAATTACTTTTTATGGCCGCTAATATAGAAAGGTCTAAGAATAAGTTTGAATTAGATAAAAAAACTTTAATGTTGCTTTTTAATTACCCATCTTTTTCAGTTCTTCCTCCTAATTTTTTGTTGTTTGATAATTTTTTTTTTAGATTTTAAATTAGATTTTTTTTTCCTTAAATCATTCAATTTTATTATACACGTGACAGGTCACTTAGACATTGCCCTTGACTTTAAGAGCGTTATAGATTAAACCTAGATGGTAGTATGCACCTAAAGGTCAAACATTTTAAATTAGTTTATTCTCATATGTCCTTTGAAGGAAACGATGTAGTAAATAAATAACTTAGGGCACCCTTGTATATCATTGACATTTTGCAGACACTAAATAAGGACTTCGAAACAATACTGAAACAAATTTACGAGCTTATAAATCACAGAAATAAGATTATAAGTGGTACACTGCCCACAGATGAATTGAGACGTATCACGAAACAAGTGACGAATGAAATTGACATGGGTAATAAAGTTTTGGGTTTGGATATGGTCGTACGCGACAAACACGGAAATCTTCTTGACCCGGACAATACTAGCACCATAGAACTATATAATCATCACAAAAACGCTACAGAAAGAATTAATTTACCAAAGGTAACATCATATTAAATTGGTTGTTGGTTATACTTTGTTTCAATACTAATTTTAGACTGAAACTAGAGAAACTGTTGCTAAAACAGCAATTCAACAATTTTCTCACATATTCATTGTATCTGTAAAAAATTTCACGTGTAAAATGAACGAGGATGCAGAACTTTTGATGACATTATACGATGCCAAAGAAAACAAACCAATAACTGAGAGTTACGTGGTTAGATGGTCGAAAGATGGTTTGATGAGGGATTTAGACCAAATGCACAATTTGAGAGTGATGTTTACGGTAAAGTATTTTCAATAGAACTCAAGCGATTAGCTTCTAACTGTAGTCTGTTATTATTATGCAAAGGACCTGGGTAAGAAAGATCTGGAGAGGGAGAGAATTTATCTAGTCTGTTACGTTATTCGCATCGGTTCGATGGATACGAAGGAACCCGATCGACGGAGTTCGATTACCATGGTAAATAAGAAGGTTACTGATGAAGGGATGAGAAGACCGTTCGGGGTAGCTGCCAAGGAGGTTACCATGTACATGAATGGCAAATATGAGAGTGATTTAGAGCAAGAATTTTCTATACCCTTCTATAAGTTCGTACTTGTTTCGTGCTTTTTTTTCCTTATTTTATTAATAAGTTGTTCTTATTTATAGTTGTGAGAAAGATAATCTTGAACAGACGTTGAGAAAAATAATGAATAGAGATCCAAAGAATGAATTTAAACAAAATCAATGTCTGTTCGTCAGTTGGAAGCTACTTCACGGAGATGTGAAGCAAGTTAGGGAAGAAAACCCTCATTTGGTACTTGGCAATGTGACAACGGCACGAAAAATGGGGTTTCCTGAAGTTATACTGCCTGGCGATGTTAGGAATGATCTTTACCTAATGTTACAACAGGGCGAGTTTCCTAAAGGCAACAAAACTAGTGATAAAAATGTTGAAGTAATCGTCAGGGTTTGCAATGAAAAAGGAGAACAAATACCGGTGAGTAATTAATATATTGAGCTGCGACTTTTTTTACCGGAATACAGTGTCGTCGAGTATGGAAACAAGTGGGAATGGTGATACAGCCTTGACCACTCTTTTCAATCGAGGAAAGTTCGATTATAGTAGTTATTGAAATGTTACATTATGTGTTTTCATAGCATTTTTTTTGTGGCAGGGAGCCAATTAATTATATCAAACGTGCGTAGAAATAGAAAATAACCACCTGCTGATAACACATATGTAAATACTTTTTTTCTTTAATTAGAATTATCTGCTTTTCTTACAACTATTACAAAGTCGCGAACATAACGTCTTGGTATGCCGATTAAAGTCACAGCCAAATCAATGTATGAACATGTGATAAAAGAAAAACTTTTTTTAATTCCACAGGGTGTTATTTACTTAGGTGGTGATACAGAACCATTAAACGAATATCATTCGGTAATTTATTATCATGAAGACAAACCACAGTGGTTTGAGACCTTCAAGGTAGCGATACCTATCGAAGAGTTTAAAACAAGCCACCTAAAATTTTATTTCAAACATCGGTCTTCAAATGAAATGAAAGATAAGAATGAGAAACCGTTTGCTATGGCTTACGTCAAATTGATGCAGGATGTCGGTACAACTTTAACAGATAATGAGCATTCTTTAGTTGTGTACAAAATCGATCATAAGAAATTTAATGATAATAACACTGAATATTTCCTATTGCCATCAACTCTAGATGATTTGAGGAGCAGCAATAATAAGATACAAGTGCCTGGGTTGTTTTACACTGGAAAGGAATCTTTTACGATACGAAGTAATATATGTTCTACGAAATTAACACAAAATGGTAAAGTATTCATTATTATTCCTCAATCTGTAATACATTTTTTTTTTTAAATTTAGTTGATTTGTTGGGATTACTAAACTGGTCTACCCATAAAAATACATTGCGACAATCATTGGAATCTCTAAAAGTAGTTATAGAAGATAAAGGTGAAGAAGTGGTTAAATTCTTTCAGGACATTTTAGATGCCCTTTTTGATATTTTAATGGATAATCCCGATACGGAAGTTTACGACGAATTAGTTTTTCAATGTTTGTTGGCCGTTATCGGTTTAGTGAGCAATAATTGGAAATACCAACACTTTGAACCTGTTCTAGATCTGTACATAAAGGAAAGTTTTAGTGCAACTTTGGCTTACAGGCAAGTTCTATTGTTTCGTGTAATTGATTTTTATTTTTATGCTGTTATAGGAAGCTAATAGCAGTAATGTATAGATATATAACGAATACATATGATAAATCAGATAAGGAGCAATTGTATAAAACCATGCGTTCATTGCAATATATCGTTAGATTTATAACCAGATCTAGATTATTGTACATAAAAATGTATCATACCGACATCAACGACGATTTTGATAACATATTAAAAGAGTTATTAGAAGGAATAGTACAATTGATGTGCGAACAATCCGATGGTATTCTAAGAGAACAGGGTGCTTGTCTTAAATATCTTCCAAGCTCAATTCCTGATATTTTAGAAGTTTATGATTCTAGAAGATTAAGGTAAGGAGTTTTCTTTTTATTTGAAGGAAAAACTAGTTATTTAATATTAGACGAATAGATTCCTATTGCTTTTGTTGCAGCCTTTTTTATTTTAATTTACTATCGAATATTCCCCAAGGAAAGTTAACTAAACAAAAAATGATGACCACAGATGATATTGTACATAGTCAATTATTTTTGTTCCCCGAATGCAGAAAAATCCTCATGCCGTACATTACTGGGCAAATAAAACGATTAGTCGAACAGGCTGAAGAGGTAAGTGAATGTTTGTAAATAATCAAGCTTTGCTACAAGCACAATTGCTTCTGTTATTTTGTAACTTGTACACATTGTGTCATTTTTTTCTTCAACGTAAATTGTATGGATTACACGCTTTTCGTTTTTTTTTTATTTACGTATATATTTGTACTATTTTATTAATAGCCAAATTATTTGTACGCTGATATTTTCATGTATTAGACAGCATAGGATTTGCAATCACATGCATGATAACTTCTTATATACATATGTATTTTACATAAATTTGGAACTTGATATCTAAGCAAAAATTCCATATTTTAAACAGCTTTAAAGTACAACTCCGCACAGAGAAAGGTTACTAATCTGGGCCTAATGTGAATTTTATGTCCACTATTAACTGGATAAACTGTTTATTAAAATTTGTGAAATAAAAAATAAGGTACGTACTTTCAAAACTAAATTTAAACCTTCCAAAACGAATATCCTTTGCATAACATTCATTTATTTTTATAGTTTATTGTTTTTGATTCTTTATTTTGTTAGTTGCCTTATTGTTACTATTAATAATGGTAAAAAGAAATCATGGAATTAAAGGCTTTAAATTAAAACAATCTTATTAGGACATCTAAATTGCTTTAATTGGAAATGTTTCGATAATACTATTACTCTTCTTCAGTACTAGAAGTATAATTTAGTAACTTCAAATAATGATTCAGTGATAACTCTTTTAATTTTTTTTACCTGAATCTAACACACAGGAACTTAGTTTCATTTTATTCGTGTTTAAAATATCTATTAAATATATAATAAAATTTAATGGTTACGAAATATAAACCTTTTTGAGAGCAATAAGTTTTCGCAATTGTGAAGCCTTGAAACCAGTTTGCTGTGTAAAGTTCTTTTTAAAAACTTATAACCTTTAAATCATAAACGTATGCTACTCTTCAGCTATCATATGCACTGAGTTCTTTAAGTTGATTAAATTTCGCTTAGATCGTTAACTTTTATGTGGCGGAGACTGTACTAATGGCATAATGTTTTCTTTAATGTACATATTATACAGAGTGTGCATACATTATGCAATTATGTGTTGTTTAGTATAATTCAAGTTTATTCCAAAATCAATAAATACATCATATCGTACACATGAATGTGATAATAAGTGAATGAAATTTCATATAAAAATAAATTATATGTATGTATTTCTAAGGATGATTACACTCAAGTAACTTTCTCTAATCATATATAATCTGATATTTTATTTGTAATAAGTAGTTCGAAATGGTCAAGACAGTAAATTCTTTATGAAATGCTAACTTCAGTCTCTAAAGAGCTTAATAATACATACACACAATTACACCTGCTATTAAAATATATTTGCACGTGAAATATTAAATTCTGTTTTCAAATTGAAGCTGTACATAGGTGCTGAGGCATTTTTGATTGTCGCTTTTTATAAAACTAAACTCCTTTGTACTCACAATAGTATTTCTTCCTTTACAATCTGCTTATTTGATATTATTTCAATTTTTTTTTTAAATATCCAAAAAAGCAATTATAAGTGAAAGAAGAAATATTAATGTTGTATGTTTTTCTTATTATTTTAACGTTTGAAAACAGAAACGACACATTCTTATATATTTCCTTTCTATGCACAGAGTTACTTTGGCCACCGAACTGTCAATCTTCACACTCTGTTGTGATTTAAGTATACTGGCGATTAAGTGTTTCAACTACTAGGTAGACACAACAATACTTTTAATTAGAATTCCTCCATCTTTCTCGACAAATTTTCGTTCTCGTAAATGTAATGCATCGCTGTCTGGTCTTGCCATTAATGTTTGCATGTATCTGCTTGTATTATAATAGTTTTAGCTGGGTTAGCATGGGTATTTTAGTGTTTAATTTTGTTATGTATTTGATTTAATGTGATATGTTCCTGTAAAATTAATTTGGGAAATTAAAACTAGAGGATTTGCGCCTCAAAACCGGTAAATAAAACGTAGCAGATTCAGATCATTATGATTAGTTAACTTTGTTTTCTTTTAGGGTGATTTAGCTGTAGATTTATGTATACATAAATGTGTGGGGGAATCATTCTTATGCAATTGAAAGCTTGTTCGTCTTACAGTAACTGCTTATTCCATTTACTCGAGTACTATTTAATTGTACTGTTATTTGATTTAAATGAGTAATCTTCATTATCGATATATTTGGTGTAAAGTAGCTATATAAGGCAGTGCTAATAAAATCACTTTAAAGAGGAATCTATTTTAAAATATGCGTATAAATTCTAGCAATTCAAAATGTATATGAATTGAAGCACCCACCTTAATTTTTGCAGATACCAGCTTTTTGCTTTAAAATAATTTGTCTGTACTATTATTTATTTTGATTGAAGGTAGCTTTGTAATTAGTATTTTTTTTGTGTAATATCTAACGATTACTTTCCTTTGGTGCAGTGGTATCATTTATTTTTAGCCGAGTATAAGAGCATCCACATGTATTATGTTATATTAAATATTCTCTGCAAATTTGCATTTGGATGTATAAAGATTATTTGTCCACAGAAATTGGTGAGTTTTATAGCCTAGTGCACCATGAATCAAACATGCAAGTATAGATGTATATCATTTGAAATGCGGTTTTCCCCATATATACCATTAGAATACTAGTAACACATTCTCAAATCACACTGATCATTTTTAATCGTGCGACGCGTCATTGTCCATGTGTAATATTTGAATGATAAGGACCACCCCTGTTTAACTTCTATATGACAAATTACGACGCTTCTTCTCCTTAGGGGTAAAAGTATAAATATCAACTCTCAGATGGAGCTTGTAACATAAGTGGGAAGAGGGTTGCTTCTTTGTGTTGAAACTATTGCATATGGTTAAGGCACAGTATATATATATATCCAGTAGTTTCACATCATCGGAAACATGGGTTTCAAACATCTCAAATCTCTCTCCTAATCAACATTACGACCCCGGAAAAAACCGATTACCGTAATTGACCAGAGCGAGATTTGAACCCCGGACTTCGCACTGATAGCCAAGCGTGCAAGCCACTCAACTACCAGCCAGGCTAATTGTGTATTTATGTTAATTGAATTATTGGATATAAGAAAGTGTTTTATTTGTATTTATTACAAGTTGTTTAAAGTTTTATATAATAAATAAATAGAGAAACTTACTTTTTTGATTGACACATTGACAAGTACGACTACAAAATTGGAAATTGGCGCCCCTTTTTGGACCCAAAATGGATTCTCATTTGCGATACTTTATATATCTACTGACTTTAATCGCTAATAGCGGTTAACGCCCTCTAAGAGTTGATATCCGTACTTCTAGCATTATCCCCTACCACCGTCGCAAATGTATATCATTAAGTTTTCCATCTTGGTATATATTATCTCTGGTAAAAACATTTAGTTGATCGAAATTGTAATTCGTACAACGTCGACGTATTACAACCTTGCTCAATTAGTCGTCTTTTCTTCTAGCTTTAATATGTATATGTCAAAAAAATTGTAAGGTTGTCGGTAGGTCAAATTTCCCGCTCGTGATTTTTAGTTTCGCAGGACTAACGCTGTATAGTTACTGACTAATAAAATTTGTATTAACATTGCGATCTATGCCTATATAACGTATTTATCATCTATGATAACGGCGAACTACTTCTTGAACACTGCGCCCGAGTGATATCATGTAATTAGTTGCATCTTTTCTTCACATGTCTAAATTAACATTGTATCGGAAAGAATTCATAATAAAGAACTACGGAAAAAATGAAATAACCAGAAAAATTATAAAAATTTAAATGAAAAAGAAATAGGTAAAAGGTCGAGTTAGAGTAAATCACTGATAGCAGCGTAAACCTACATTCTCAATACTTGCCAGATTAGTATAGCCGCTTCTAATTTGTTTAGAAAGACTGCGATTCTGACTGCAAAATGCTTGGCAACTACGAAGATTTTTTATGCATAGGTTTAGTCCTTATTTATAAATGTTCACGAGCCGATATGGTATATTGGTGGTCGCGTAACACTTATAACTGAAAAGTGAGTTCAGGGATATTCATACTTATTTGGAGACAAAGAGATTTGATTTAAGACTGTTAAACGCGCAGTTGCGCTATTTACTATGTCAAATATTGAAATTTGTAAATAAATAAATTTATTTAATATAAAAATTGAAATTTGTATACTCATGAGAAAATAGATTTGTTCTACTGCTGCTACCTGATAATCCTGCTGCAAATGCTATGTAAAACGATTTCATGCTAAATAAAAAAAACTCGGAGACTTCTTCTAACAAATTTCTTTATTAAAAGGTATAAACTACTAGTTTCGTTGTTACAGCTTAACGATATGCGAAAATACAAAACTAATAGATTATATCTTTTAATAGAGATTTGTGAGAATTGCCTAATTTCCATATATTAGTAAAATAACTGTTTACATTAAAAATCAAACCAGAAACTTTTTTGAAGTTATTGATACACAACATGAACTAGATTTTAACTAGTATAATGAATAATAATTAAATATAATTTATATATATTACACTTACATATATGAAATAAATTGTAAATCCATTTGCAAGGATAATTATTACGACTAATTAAAAAAAGTTAGATCTGTGGATGTCTTAAATTTGGTTTATTTTTGTGATCTTAATCGTTTAGATTTTATTTTGCTTTTTAATTTAACAATTTTGGCTTATATACATATATTAATAGAAAGCCGAGATGGTGAAGGAATACGACATAAACTTAATTTAGTAGTATTAACATATGTTGTGTAGCGGTTGAGTGGGTATTGTAGGGTCAAACGATACCAGGCCAGGAAGAAGAAGCCCATCAATCGGTTGCCAAAGTAGCTAAGTTACTAGGAGAAACTGAACACAAGATTAACCAACATAGAGGAATTTCAGAAGAGGTGAAGTCCCAAAAACTTATAACTAAGGTTATACATACTAACAGCACGTTCTTTATTAACATATTGCGGGAAATGTTGATTATATGCAACAAATGGATTAGTTCGGCATCGACATTTCTTGCACAATGCAAATAACTTTGAAATAAAGCTTAAAAATTGCTTTTAAATAAGAGACATATTTTAATGCTTCTTATATGCTCCTTTATTTATTGAACAGCTTTCTTGATTTGGTAATATTTGATGTTCTCACTAAACCATCTTATTTAACAGATTGAATTATGTATGAAAACACTAAGTGATACACTAAATTTACTCTTTCGTAAAGACGTGGGTCCCACATTTAATGATATTATGGAAATTGTAAACACAGACATGCGAATGATAGTACAATATTACATAAATATGGATAAACAAAGTCCACTTGCGGTAAATAATATACATGTTTTTTTTTTCTTTCAAAAAAGTGCAGTGAAAATAAGTCGCCATTTTGGGCAGCGTGTTGCAATAATGATAGATATATTTAGGCAGATGTCTTTTGAACATTATGAAAAATATATTAAGCATTTCCACACTCAGATCGCTATTAAGGAATTTCTGAATGAAATTGTTATAGTCTTTAAATGTCTAGTCAGTCAACCAGTTTTCGCTTCTGATTGGTGTGAAATGATTATGCTACAGAATTTCGTTATTCTTAAAGCTCTACGCTATTGTTCTCGCACGATTCGGGATTACTTTTTCGAGGATTTTGACCAGCAAGCTTGGAGTAATTTTTTCACAGCGCTATGCGTTTATGACGCAATCGCCTTTACAATTGGAAAGTTTTTCGAGTAATAAAAGATTGAGGATACTAAAAAGGTAGGTTTTCATATACGTCAGCTAAAATCGGCGCCATCATTTCTTATATTTCATAGGTAAAAGATATGAGAAGAGAAATGGGTTTTGAAGTAAGATCGATGTGGTTTAACCTAGGGCAAATAAGCTGAAATTGTGTCCGAGCTTAGTGGGTTTGATTCTGGAAATGACATTGATACCCGAACAAGAGCTCCGTAAAGCCACGATTCCAATCTTCTTCGATATGATGCAACTGCGAATTCTATCATCTAAGTACGCAGTGGAGAGCTTTGGAGATACAAAGCGCGATTCTTCTCATATCAAAGCGAATTTTAATGAATTTGAAGACGCCATGATCGTCAAATTAGACACCCTAGTTGAAGGTGGCGGTGGTGATGAAAATTACAAAGATCTCTTCTACGAGATCATGGTGGGCATGTGTTCTCAACACGCTGCTCTCAAGGACGGCGTAAGATTCGTTGACATGATCAAAAGACTGATGGAGAGACTGTTAGAATATAGAAATATAATTAACGACGAAAATAAAGAGAATCGGATGAGTTGTATAGTAAATTTGCTTGACTTTTATTCGGAAATTAACAGGAAAGAAATGTATATTCGATATGTGAACAAGCTGTACGATTTGCATTTAGAATGTGGGAACTATACCGAGGCTGCGTACACTTTACAGTTACACACAAAATTGCTTAATTGGTCAGATGATTCCTTACCTTTGTTGTTGAAAACTAACAGATATACAGACAGCCAAACGCATAGGCAGCTTAAAGAAGCGCTGTTCGATAATATTATAGAGAACTATAGCAAAGGAAATGTAAGTCAAACTCTTTCAATACCTATTATTCATTTAGAAATTTTGTTTATGTTTTAGATGTGGGAATGTGCTTTAGAGAAATGCCAAGAATTAGTAAAACAGTACGAAGAAGAAACATTCGATTACGAGCAACTCAGCCTACTTCATCGAAGGATGGCCGATTTTTATGATAATATTATGAAGAAGATTAGGCCGAGACCGGAATATTTTAGAGTCGGCTATTATGGACGTGGATTCCCGAAATTTCTGCAAAACAAAGTATTTATTTATCGCGGTAAAGATTACGAAAGGATTTCGGAATTCAGTTCACGAATACTGAATGAATTTCCTCACGCTCAACCCTTAAATAAATTAACGCCACCAGAGAGAGAAATCCTGGAATCTAACGGTCAATGTATCCTTGCATTCTAATTAAAAAAAAAATCGACAGGTCAATATAAATATAAAAAGCCAAGAGTCTGCACTGTTTCCGAAGAATGGGGTGTTAGACGGTTCCGGAAAAAAAAAGCAATTTCGATTGTGATAATCAGAGAATAGTAGTCATAATATAAATTTATTACAAGTGCCATAAAAATTGACATTTTGAATATGATTTAATTTTTGTTCTACCTCATATTGAACAATGTATTGGGCAATTAGACCCTCTCATACATGGTTACATTTGACATGTACATTATTTTTATGCAAAACCAGAATGTGTAATTATGACAAAATTTCAACCTTTCGAAGTAATACTCTTCAATTGTGGGATTCATATATTTATATAAATTTTGTATATTCAACATTATTATTATTATATATATTTTCTTCCATATAATTCACTTCATCTATGTTTTTTTGGGGATGCCAATATTTTACATTAATTTAAAGTATATTTACGCTTTGGAATTTTTTTATTCCATTTTCAAAACATTCTTAATAATTGTTTATTTTTTTATACCTTCAATATTACGAGCGGATTTAATAAATTGTAAATTTTAGTATTATACAAACAACAAGCACTTTTTGGTACAATTTATTAATTCCGGTCGCAATATCAAAGATATGAAAAAATTAAACAATTATTAAGAATTCAAACGCAAAACAATACAAAGATTGTTCAATCCATTCCTATTTACTTATAAACAATTCAGTAGGAATAATTATTTCTTATTGAAATATGATTTGTTTTTCCGATTGACGTTATAAGCCTGAAGGCAGCCAGTTTCGGCCGAAACATGTAGCTTCTTATAGAACTAAATAGGAATGGAATGAACAACTTTTGTATTGTTTTACGTTTAAATATATTATTGATTCAAGTAGAAAACATCCGACAATAACGATTAAAAATGTTTTTAAGATGGAATAAAAAAATTCCGAAACGTAAATATTGTTTAATTTACATTAGAATACCGGCATCCCTAGAAACATATATATTTATATATAAATTTTGTTCAGATATTTTTTCACACCATATGGTTCTAAACGCATCAAGGCGGATAAAGCTTTTATTAAATTCATTAATATTCATAATTTCTTTAATATAGAAATTTAAAAAAATCGTAAACTTCTATGGTGAAAGTTTGGTTGTATTGCTGAGAAGTCGTGTTTGGGGTAACAGTAGTTGCTCCGGTTTTTGGTTATATAAAAATAAGAAAGAATCTTTGAAAAGGAGAGATAAAGGAATTCTTAACTAGCAATAAGAAGACAAAGTATCAAAAATAAAAATTGGTTGTTAGTAATATTGTACCGCTTTCGGGTATCAAATTATTACACCGGCGGTATATTTAATAAAAAATTTCAATATTAAAGTCTATGACAATAAATTATATTACTAAAACACTAATAATAATTAACTGAGCACCACTAAAACCATTTAGTAAACTAATTCACTTAAATGTTACATTTATATTCAATTTATTTCCATTAGTATATATTTAAACCGATTTTTTTTTCCACCGCTGAGTCACTGGCTTCGCCTTTTCTATCAGCGCTCTGCAATACAAATTTCTTGTGGATTAACTTGGACATTTCCTGAAATTTCTAGTTATGTTTTTTACTTCATACACATTTTACTAACATTTGTTGATTTTAATATTTTCTAATTGAAAAGATAAATATTCTAATATAGTTAAATCATGTTCTTTTCATTCAGATTTATTAATATTTATAATAGCCACATATTTCGGCCAAAATTGACCATCTTCAGGCTCTGTACAAGTTAAAAGCAATTACAATCAATAAAATATTAAGCTGTGACAAAATTTCTTACGTAGTGAAGTTTACTGAATTTATATAGATAGTTATTATAGTGTTAAAAATAAAATCCAGTACTTGCTATAACGTTAGTATAAAAAACAAATTAAAAAGTTGTCGGCACCATATATATATTATTGAAGTAAATGATAAAAAAATAGCGGACGCAAAATACTGCTCTTCAGGAAGCCCTCTTCTCAAAGTCGTAATATTCTATCGAGCTTGACAACAATGTTGGTTCAATTTTCACTGTCTGTTCTCTATCACCCAAATTACGACACAAATTAAAACAAGATGTGTCTCCTGCTCCCATACAATGCCAACACAACTCATGGTCAATTTTGTGGTCTATATTCTAGAAAGCTTTTGAGGAGTATTGTATAAATACATTTTAATAAATTAAGTTATCCTTAACAATTATTTAGATATTCAAGTAAACAAAGTTGATCCCGTGATGGACGAAAAAACGCAAAGATTTTCTGGAAAACCAGTGGCAGAACAAATAGTAACCTATTATAAAGTTAATCACGTTAACAAATTCCAGTTTTCTAGACCTTTTTCTCGTAAAGATCCCAATATCGAAACTGAAAATGAATTTGCGCATTTGTGGTTAGAGAGAACTATCTTGACGACGACATACCCTTTACCGGGCATTCTTCGTTGGTTCCCCGTTAACTCCATGGAAAAATACGAAATATCTCCTTTAAGAAACGCCATTGAAACAATGGACAATTCCAATAAGGAATTGCGCGATCTCTTTCTACAGTACAACAAAGACAAGACTCTGTCGCTTAATCCTCTAAGTTTAAAATTGACTGGTAAGTCACAAACATTCTACGAATGTGCATTAAAATTTCAAACTCGTGTTTTTCGGAAAGGTATCGTCGATCCTGCTGTTATGGGAGGAATAATGAATTATGAAACTGCATTCTTTACACCAGAATATATTGAGAACAACGCCGACGATGACTTGCTAATACAAAAATTGAAAGATTTAATAGCAGAACAGATACCTCTGTTAGAAGTATGCATTCAAATCCACGGCGAAAGATCACTGCCTTCCTTATACGGTTTACAGAAACGATTAGAAAATTGCTTTGAGACTATGAAAGCAAATGTAGTCGAAAAATATGGCAAAAAGGTAAGGCATTCAATAAAATTAAATTATTATCATGATTGGATCATGATTTCCTTAAACGTTTTTAGACATGTGATCTCAAAATTGAAAATGCTGTAACAATCAGGCGACATTATAGCACAGCTGCTGATTTTAAATCTTTTAGGGATAGTCCAGGCAGTAATGAGTAAGTAATTTTATGTAGCAATTCTTGGGATAATTGTTGGTTTAATTTGTCTCTAATGTTTTTTTTATGTTGCATAATCCATATATCGCATTGCGCATGAAACAGGTGTGGGTATTAGTAATGGTGTAGGGTGCAAGCTGCTGGTACTAATGCAGTAGAAATAGAAAATAAATGGAGTTTTTCTTTAATTTGTTTCATATTTTGCTTAACAATTTTTACAAAAAAATTGCTTATTTTGCAAAAAGAAAAAGAAAATAGTTACAATTTCCTAAGCTTCTTAGCTCAATTTTGTTGCGAAAGCTGCCAAAAAAAAGTAGTACAGTTAATACGTTGCCATTGTTTTATATATTTTTTTCTAATATAACTTCTAACGAAGTTAAAGATATCCTTAAACGTTTTATTTCATCAGTGTCGGATCTAGAGGCAGAGTACCGAGTATAACGACAAGAGCGGCTCAAGTCACCTCACTGAGAACCCTAACATCATTGAGCTTTAACACCTCTTCCCCTCAATTTACGAGGTTTGTATTCCCTTACACATATTGGCCCTCGCTTAGTTTGCGCATGCCGTGTATATACTAACCCGCTTAGTTTGTGATTATATTTTTGTAGAGAAAGATGGTTCAACATTGACCGCGCGTTCAAATTAGTTCTCATAACGGTTGTACTTTGAAAACACGTCGATTTTGAACGATCTTTTTGCGATATAAGTTGTGTTTAATTTGCCACACGAGTGACTTGCGGTAAGTTACATCATTACCAACTGATTATTCAACTCGCAAATAATAATAAACTGCATTTGGAGTAAAGGAAGTAATGTATAGGCGCAAAAATCGACACGGGATTTTTTTGTACTTTTTATATCGATTTTGTTGATGCACTATTAGTTCGTAAAAGCTATAGTGGTATCTGATGAGTAAACCATTTCAATGAAATGAAAGTGTTACACATGAAGGACTGATGATTTATGCAGAGCAATTCCGGGCATTGAGGTAGAAGTGTATTAATTAAATTCATGTTTTTAGATTTTAATTTATGTACCTTATTAAGTTTGAAATGTTCACGGTTGTAATGTGTTAAACTGTGTTCATTGCTAAATAGCTATCATGAATGCGCACCAAGGCGGAGATAATACTGTTGGCTAGAAGAAAAATGTGCACTCGACATACATTCATCACTGTGATCAGACCCAAGATCACCTATCTCTCCTATGGTGGACAAAGATGCAGCAGCGAACTGTTATAACCAGAGAGTAGACAAGAAAATAACTTTTGTTCATCGTGAGCGTGCGTGCGGACTAGATTGCGATATCACCGAAGTACTGTTTAGACCTTTGTAGGGTGTGTTTCGTTAATAGTACTTATAATTTTTTATATACCTACATATATTTTGAAGTCAAAGATTTCTGCCATTTTAGTTTTGGTTTTTTTTTAAAGATTTCTGCTGTGGTTGACCATCGTTTTTGTTTACAGTTGTGTATTAGTTTTTCGTTTACGCTAACTCTAGTTTGTTTATTGGTTTATTTACCACCGATAATTTAGAAAAAAACGTATCATGATTAATGCATATTACTCTAGTGACGATGACGCTAAATAACAAAATAAAAAAGTGATAAAATCATGAATAGCTAAATAAAACTTAAACCAACCAATTTAAGGGAATATTAATCTCCTTTACTTTCCTATTCATTAATAAAATATTTATATCTGTACCTTGTCTACCACAAAATATGATAAATAAAAGTATGCATTAAGTAAGATAATTAATGAATAATTAGTATTTATTGGGTTAAATTCATCAGACTGCGCACCACACTGAATGAGCCTAAACATGTTGTCTCTCCGCTTGGTCGACTCACTAGGCATGTGAAACTTATTTTTTTTTGTCTACTCTCTGGTTATAACTGAATATAGTTAAGTTAACTTAGCAAGATACCGTGAGGCTTGCGTATTTGAGAATAACAGGAGCAATGGGGATCACTCCTACAGCAGCAATGGAATGCCTTCTAGACCTCACTCCTCTCCATCTGGTGATAATGGAGGAGGCAAGACTGACGCATGTCAGATTGTAAGAATTACCAAGTGACAGATATTTCGATACAATAATATTGTGGAAGAAATATAATGTGCAAGACAAGTTTTGGGAACGAGATCAAAGCACATGATTGCATCATATCTTTTTCGAAAAGTCACGGATCGAATACGTTGGAATTAATCCAAGTACAAAGAGGTGTTCGCAGAGTTGATCTGGTTTGTAGACGGGTCAAAAACCGAAAACGGCATTGGAGCTGGATAAATGGTCTATTGTAGGAATCACCACACTAGCAAGAGCAATGAAAGGGCAACAACACCAGGAACGGACTCGTGTTTCTGCCTACCAGGCGTCATCAGCGCTCCTCCGAGTGTATAAACTCATTTTCATCGCTCTCACATCTCAAGCTTTACGTGCAGGCGTAAAGAGTTTATGCGCCCCGTAGGAGCCACACGCTAAAATTTCACCCGCAAGCGATCGTAGCACAAAGCTGACAATGCAGTGATCTTGCTAGTATGGTGATTCCTACAATAGACCATGAGTCCCGCCTGGCATATTCTATCGGTTCATTGTATTTAGGCATTTTTCTTAGATATTGACCTTACCTTTATC